>JAATLQ010036455.1:0-38565 GCA_013421005.1 Heliconius erato x Heliconius himera | reverse complement strand
CCTAAGGAGCAGCACTCCGTGGCATATCTGGCCGCCCGAGGTCAGACGTCAGATGACTTCCGAGGCACTTTCTATCCTCCTCCAAATGCGACTCATGAGCCTTGCATTGATCCTTGGTCGTTTAAGCTGGGCCTCCCTCAGGAAACCGAGGGTCTCACCTGACTGAGTTGACTGCGTAGATGGCATTTGATAATCTTTCCAATCCCGTCCCACACGCCTCTCTCTGTGTCTGCTCTAGAGCAGGTTATCGCTTGAGACCACGGCCATGGAACCAACGCCCAGATGTCGTTCGGAGCTACTACGGAGATGGACGAGAGAATGCTTCAATTCTGCGCCTGGCTCTATAGCAAAGTAAATTTAGAAGCGATTGCACGTATTTTGGAGTTATCCAATAATTATAATGTATTTCGTCGCGGCATTGTTGGTGACATCTTTCGTTTAAGTTTTTTTGGGTAAGAGAATATTAGGTAGTCTGTTGTTTATAATTTCTTTCGTTTAAGTTTTCTGTTGTTTGTGTCATTTGTTCAGGTGTGTGTGTTTTTTAAACAATTGGAACATCCTTATTGGAGCTACGAAAATGTGGGTTGCATTAAGCTTTCAATAATTTTCACATTAGTAATCTTAAGTGTTTGCAAACATAGGTACATTATATGAATAATTCAGTAGTTAAAGCGGGCGGAGCCGCGAGCGGGTCGCTAGTATTATATACAACCAAAGTTCTAAGGTCTGATAAAGCATGCTTGAACATTTATTAGTGTTTAAACATGTATCACCTCGTATAAATTAAAATATTAATTAATTGTGTTTTTAGATGGATGCAGAAACTTATAAGCAATTGATGCTTTGTCTCCAACAAGTTAAAGTTACTAAACCAACAAAAACTGATCAATCGACAGATGCTAAAAAGGTAATGTATTTTTTATGTGTACAAGTGAAATATTATTTTATTGTTTATAGTGTGATTTAAAAGTATATGTATGTTGGGTAATAATTATTTTGGAAAATATTATAATAATAAAGTATTATGCTAATTCTAATGTATTAATGACTTAATAATGTTATAACACCACTTAAACTTAATTAAGGCAATTTAAAAAACTCAAATTAGCTTTACCCTCTTTCTGAATATAATTTAACTAAGATTATCTCCTTTATTGTATATCTAGTCTAATATAACCAATGTCAAAATAATCACACAAATTAAATCACAAAATACAATATAAAATATAAATTTCAAGGCGCCATGTCAACGTTGGGGAGGCGATACAGAATGCAATTGTCCGAAAGGTCCGGACAAATGTATTTGTACTAAAGGAAGTTTGCCCTTAGCCACAGAACCTAGCAGTTGTCCGCCGGATATTAAGAAAGAATCGGTTAGAATAAAATAAATTGTTGTTTTTTCTGAACTTTACACTGTATCCCGTACATAGGGATAGGACCTCATATGGAACCTGCAAACAGTGATAAGATATTCCGTTTTCCTTGGGGGAGATGCTAATAACAAATAAATTGTAACTAGCGTAAAATAATTTTGCCGTAGCTTGATGAGAACGTATGGCTTAGTGATCGGAGCTCTTAGACGGTTTCTTAGAGGAGCGGGTTCAAATCCCGCTACGATAAAATTTTTATACGTCACATGAATAAATATGTTTCGTTCCAAAGTGTGGAATAACTCTTTAAAAATGTTAAAATTAATATATTAGTCATTTTTTTGGGATCCAAAACCATTTCTTATATTGACATTTACATTTATGTAGTTGTAATGCTACATCTTATATTTACTACCTTTATTTTGTAGCATTGTCTTATCATATGAGATAGAGATTAGTTACTCAGTTTTTTACTGTATGTTTATTTTATAAATAGGTCTAGGTACCTATTTAACGTTTTCTTATGTTAACATTAGAAAATCTCATTTATAAGTTTAACGATCATGTGCATTTTGTTACATGGCGGAAACAAAACTTTAATATTTAACTAAGAGATTTATTAATACTATAACTCACAATACGAAATATAACATAACAATATTAAAATAATTAAGTAGAATTAAAAAGAAAAAGAGTTTTATTTATTTATATATTGTCAATTTAAACAAAGGGCGAAAGAAAAGCTTGTCCCCACAAAGAGTCCACGGCGTGTGGAGAAGATTGCGCCATGAGAATTCCCAGTGCGGTCGGACGAGAGGTGGCCGCCAGTAGACCTGACCCGTGTCAAGGTTATTTGTTATTTTGTGTTTAATTATTGTTGTTAGTATAAAAAAGTCTTTTGAAAAATTTTGAAACAGACAAAAGTCTAAAGGTTTTTAAAGATTCTGTAGTAAAAATACGATTTTGATGTGGTAATTAGGAATTTTCATCTTCTGTGATAGAACAAAGCGCCGATGATTGTCCGGAGTTCCTTTTTCAAATAGTTTATCCTGCTTTTAAATAGTTTATTAGATAATAATAATAATAATTTATTAGAGATAAAAAATAATAGCAAGGCAAAACTATTTAGAGAAAGGAGGTACGTTGAAGCCTCATCCAGAACTAGATGAGTAATATTAGCAATGTGACTTCAGATCCTAGACATTCTTGACATACATCCTCGTATATTGGAATATGCTCATCAATTGTCTGATCTTTATTTTAGTTGTAATTAATATATTTGATGAATAATGCGGTCGATTTTTGTATTATAGAGCCAACATGCCAATTTAAGAACATGAGAGCGGCACAATGTGTTCTTGGACCCGAGTCTATTTCAGTTATGACTGGGCCTAGAGTAATTTCGGTTCAGGTACTTTTTGCAATAAAGTATTATATTGATACTTTGTATATTGTTACTTTTTTTGTTATAAGTTATTCTATTCTATTCTATTCTCTTGCTATTAAATATATTTATATCATATAACCAAACGCCATATACAAACAAACTTTCAGTGGCTGGTTGGTTCATATATTTTTATATACAGGCTGGAAGTGTTAGTACCACTTTAAATGAAACCACAGTTTTAACTACTCTATAAAAACCTAATACAATTTTTTGTTCCCTAAAATAAAAAAGTGTTTTTTTCATACAAAATAAATAAAAAAAATATTGTTGTAATATAAAACGCCATTTGTCAAGAATGACTCTCGCACACATAAACCAATCAAAGGGAAACCGCCGCACACACCTCATTCCGAATTCGAGTTGTAGGTGTTTAAAATTGCTTAACCTTTAGTAGTATTTTTGTAGTATTGGTATCTATGCGTAACTGCGTCACACGAAATACAGGTATGGGGCCGTTCAAGTATTACGTAAGCACTGTAGTGGGGCGAGGGGGTCTTGGGTTTGCTTATTTTTGACGTTTTCAATGAAATATTTGTAAGAGGATTGCTTATTTTTGATGACATAGGGGAGAGGGGGGGGGGGGGGGGGGGGGGGGGTCAGTAATTGCACAAAATCTGCTTACGTAATACTTGAACGGCCCCTATGGATAGACATCGTGGAATTAAAAAAATCCTACGTCTAAGCTGTTGAGGTATCTTGATCTTAATTTTTAGGTAGGTGTTTAAAATATTTTACTCTATATACTTTTTCCCGTAAAAGGAGCGCTGACACTTCCACCCTGTAGAGTATATTTTTATTTATAAGTTAATGTCAATGAATGTCAAATACATTTTCTGTTCATTTTAAAGTTTGTTGTGGTGAGGCACAGAATTTGAAGCCAAAATTGCTTATACATATTTGAAAAATTGGAATTTTAAACCTAAGAAATACATATTCTCACTAAAACTAAAATTACGGAAATAATAATAAATAAGGTTACACCTGCGCCGCGATAGTCAAAAGTATACTAATTTTAATATACTGTTTTTATTTAGAAACTTCGCTTCCATTAATACACTTTCGTTCCTCCCATTCCGCCGAATGTTCCGAATGTTGAATGGCGGAACTCAACGCCGCACTTTACCTCGTTACCAGAGCGAAGCTTTGAAAATTTTTTATATTTTATTTCCTCGAGTAGTAATCGTACCCGCAATCAGTAACGTTTACAGTCGCAAGCCGCTGCGCCACGACTGGTCTCTCACTAAAAAAAATACTTGTCATGGTTGATTTCAAATTCAATTTCCCAGATAATTTTTATATACATTCCTATGTCTTTGGTGTATTACCTAATATTTATCTTTTCAGAGTTCATGTAAATGTCAATCTTCGTCGACAGGAACATGTGTTTGCTCAAAAGGTAATTCATAAAAATAAAATATACATTACATAAATAATTATACACTTAATATGGGAGTACAAAATTGAAAACGAAAATCTTTTAATATTTTAGATATAACAAGCGTTCCTCGAGAAAGAATTATTGAAGAAGTAATGGGTAGATACACAGATGTAGCGCCGATACAAAAAGTCAGCTTTACTATGATTAGCAGCGATTCCGTTGTCTAAAAGTTGAGTTATACATTTAGGTGTCTATTAATATTTGATTTGGTCTTGGATAAATTTTATTTGATTGGGTAAATTAAAATTGAAAATGTTTTGCATTTTTATTTATATTAACTCTGTGTTGTTTAAGTAACTTCACTTGGTTGCATTATTGATTGTAGGAACTACTGAAGAAGTAGGAAAATTTTCTACTTCTTCAGTAGTAATAAAATGTTGTATCACAAATTTATAATCATATAGAGCTAAACAGCTTCGATAACCTAATTTCAAAGAATTTGGTGAACTGCTTTCATTTGTTTTGTACTCCCATATCTTATTTGTTTTACAAAATTACAAAATTTATAAAATTCTTACAGATGCAAAACATTTGAAAGCAGGTTCAAATAAAACTTGTGATAAAAATACATGTACTTTTACAAAAGAATTACCTACAAAATTAGAGCTTTTACAAAAAGAAAATTCTACAAACGTTAATTCAGCACAAATAGATACAAATGATGCTCTAACTATTAAAACGTCCCCGGGTACTAGAAAATGTGATCCAATAAGACCTGTCGATATGTTCAATGATATTAGTAAAATAGATGACAAAGAAAAAGTTCTAGAAGAAAGGCGTTGTACGAAAAATAAAAGATTATCGTGCACTAGCCTAACAAAAGTACTTCTAGAATTGTCTCAACAACGAGAAAAACCATGTAAAATTAATAAATCAAAGAATAGGGAAATAATACGTAAAGTTAAAATATTAGGTAGTGAAGAAAATAAGGAACCTGTATTTGCATTAAAACAATTGAGTTCAGGAAATTTCGAAGTATTATTAGATAAAGAATATGAAAAATATCATAAGGAAGTCATTAAGAATTACGAAGGAGATGAAAATATAGAATATTCTTATATTGTCCGATCACCATCAGGACATTATATTATTGATTTGAATGAAATGAAAACAGACGGTGCCAGGAAAGCTTTGATTGTGAAATCTGATTCTGGAAATTTACTTGTGTTGGTAGATGAAAAGTCTAAAAACTCGCAGTCTAAACTAAACGCTATATCTTCTAAGTCAGTCATAACTATACGTGACATGAAAAATATTTTAAGACAACTACCACCGAAAGTATACGATGACAGCTCAGCTTACTCAACAAAATTATATGCGGGTCATAAATCAAACAGTGATTCGAATGTATTTGAAAAAGTGAAGCTGAATATTGAAAATCGTAACAATTTACTTATAGATTCCTCGATTGTTCTAAAAAAGAGGTGTTCTGGTGAATACAATGTAGTTCTTAACAAAGAATCGAAGCAAACGTTTATTGATCATGTAAAGCATTACTTGAGCACGTCAAAAGGACAGTTGCCTGTTAAAGTAACAGAATCTGGCGTTATAGTAGTCGAAGTAAATACAATAAAAAATCATAAGAAACAAAATGGTTACTTAAAAATTACGCCTTCTGGTGATATTTTTGTGACTTTATCAAATTTAGTAAATCCTTTAAGGGATAATATATTGGATAAAGTTAATAAATGTTGCTGTAAAGCTATTTCTACCACTTGTAATGGTCAGAGTGACAGTTCGTGTGATATAAAAAAATGTGTTTGTAAAAATATTTGTTTTAAATCGAAAAAGTGGTATTATGAAAATGATTTTGTAAAATCATCTACCAGAAAATGTGGAAGATTGAACATGAAAGATAATGTTTTTGATTGTTTTAATGTATGTATTGATAAAGAACCAGCTAGGAGTGAAATAGAGTCTCCGAGAGAAATATACCTGGAAGAATTATATAGCAATCATTTAGATACTAAATGTCATAATAGTGATGAAAAGTATTCTTATCATTGCTTAAAAAAGTTAGAAAGGTGTTTTAAAAATCAAAATATGTTTGAAAATACATTAATAAGTAGAGAAAAACCGAATTACGTAGAATTTGATGGAATAAAAGATAATTATAGTGACAATTGGAATGCTTTAGAGCACCTTCCACCTCAATTGCCACAATTTCTAAGAGATTTTACTTATGTACAATAATATTTTCGATTTCGCTTAAACGTTATAGGTAATATATATTAAATTCGTCATGTTTTATTATTATACATGTTTTGAAGATATGAAATAAACATGTCCTTATAATTATTGGGATTTTTTTTGATTGTTCATCGTTCAATTTTCATATACATAATATTACACAAATACACAATGTTGCCACATTCGGAGCAATAAATAAGGAATTTAAATTATATTCTATAATATTCTTATTTTTTTTGTTTGTCACGATTTATTGCAATGCGAATTAAAGTAATAAATACGTGAACATGTAAGCTCATATATTTTCTCGTGCTTTTATCAAAGCAAAAGTATAATGCGAACTCGTTTATAAAGTGATATATGCGGCTATAATTCTCTTGAAAGTACACATTAGATGCAGTATTTTGGAGTCACGAGAACTCGATGGATGACCAAAGTTTCTTTGTGACTTATGAATTTTTAGAATTGCTGTTTCTAAAATTTGCTACTCCCAATTTTTATTTAAGCTATTTTTTCCCCGTTTTACTTAATTACTGCCTTTTTGTTTAGTGGGAGAGAAGCTAATGTTATGCTTATCACACTGGTTTTATTTTACGTGTACTGTTGTTGTTGGTCATTTGATTAAGTTGCTCTGCTTCTGGAAGCAAGATTTTCACCAATGAAGAATATGACGAAGGAAATGAGATTTATTGGCGGAACTTAATACCGTCGTAAAAAAACGATGTCCTTAAATTTATGGTTGGCTAAGCGCGACTGGGAAAACGAAAGTAATTTTCAATATAAAATTTTTAATCGAGTTATTTTTGTTATTTCGTCATAGAAATCGAACCCGAAACCATCGTGGGTTCGTTAAGACATTTTTCAATTGTGCCGAAATGGCGTCGTAAATTTAAATGAATTGCTATAACGGCGGCAATTTGTGTTTTTCCCGGTAAGAAACAAACGTTATGGAGAATAATTTAAATTGTCTAGACGGAAAGATAAAAATTATGCTTTCATTTTATTCAATTTCATTCGTCGCAGGAATTTTACAAGAAACCCTGAAGTATTTAAAAGAAATGCTCTAGTTGCTGTTTTTAATTTCGAATACTCTTAAAATATTCTCTTTTAATAAATTACTACTTATAATAAATTAAAAGTAATATTGTCATAGTGACTGTACGGACGATGTGCTTCGTTGCAATGAAACCATGTAAAATTTTTCTTATTTGCATGGCGGGGTATATAAATAAGATTTAAATATTTATAATAATATTTTAAGGCGAATTAGCAATAAGCTAAAATTTAGAGAAACTTAAACTTTATTTAGTTAAAGTTAAACTAACAAAATATTGCTAAACGGTCCAAGAAATAAGATATGAATGCCATTTAAGTCGCCAAGTGCACGGAACTTGGATATCAAATGGTGGAAGTTTGCGTGCAGCTGCATATGAGCGTGGACGAGCTTCGAATGCTAAGTGAGGCGTTAGGGCTTTCAGCTTAGAGCTTCATCGTGGTACCGCGTTTTACACGTCATTATTAAGGTGAACACTAGGTTCCCTCTGGATACCCTTCCAGTGTCTTAGGCACAAAGTTTACAGATATTCGCGATATGCTTAAACCGGTTTAAAGTAAAAAACAACTATTTTATTCAATTATATAAGTATCATCATGAAAAAAATCTTTATTCAATTAGGCTATTACAAACACTTTTGAATTGTCAAGTTATATAACATAGAAATGTCAGTAGTTCAGTCCTAAAGGAGGCTACCACTCGCTCGGAAGGCACTTCTGCTGGGAAAAGTCGGTAAGACACTCTGTTTTCTCTTTCTGTTTTTTTTTTCAAAATATAATTTACGATATATATATGTATAATATGTAGTGAACACTGAGTTGACATAAAATTTTATGTCTAACTCTATATAAAACAGGATTATTCTACTTTAGTTTCCTTACAATTTCAGGACCGGAGTAAAGGAATAGTGGAGTAAAAACTCGAAAGGCTACGATACTTACACCCTCACGAGGCTTATTGAATACAAATTGTTTCTTTATCAGCTAACTTTGTGCGAATTGCAAGGAAAATGTACAGACGGCAGACTTTTGTGTTATATCTTGGAACTAGAGTGAAATATATATAAATATATACATATGAGGTCAGTCGTCGCACAGCGGATCAAAGTGTGACTGTAAAACCGACTGGTTGTGGGTTCGATCCCCACTCGAGGAGATGAAATATTTACTTAAATTTATATTTCCATTTCTTCGCTCTGGTGTCGAGGCAAAACGCGGCATTGAGTTCTGCCACTCAACACGCAACGCCTCTAGAATTCGGCAGAAAGTGGGGAACGGAGTGTCTTGACACTAGGTTCCCTCTGCCTAACCTGCTGTGTGCGGGATAAAGCGTGAAGCTGATTTAATTTGTTTTTTTTTATAGATATATATATCTTAAGGTATTTCATAAGTCTTGCAATATTGACGGATAGTAAATCTGTATATAGAAACATCGATATTACACGTAAATTCTGTTCGGGTAAAAATATTATATAAATGTAAATACTATACTATTATATAATTTACTTTTAGCTGTATTATTCGTATAGTAGTTGTCCGATACACTACTTGTTGAATGGCGGAACTCACCGCTGTGCTTTGTCTTGCCAAAAGAAAAATAAATAATTAATTTATACATTGAATTCATCATAGCTATCGGACGTGTGCCCAGTATGACCCCATAATTTGGTTTCATTTTATTTAAAATGTGAGAGTGTCTAGAAATTGAATCCCTCACGTATGCGAGATGCAGCGGAGAGTTAAAAAAAAATTCTAGGTTAGAAAAGTTTTTTTAATAATAAACTTGCGCGGTATACTGTACATTCTTCAGATACAGAACATTTTGATGCCCCTCTGTAGGTGCGATTGGAACGTGATTTCGCTTTTTACTGTCAATAGAAAAATATGTTTTCCCAAAACATTTGATTCGTACAGACAAATTGAATATCAAATTTGTATTTACATACAAATATTGCAACAATATGAACTTTTACTGTAGCTTCACGTTGAACCAATATTTCTACTATTCAAAGCAAAATAATAGCTGCAAAAATATATCGCTAAGTAAGAAATGCTAAGTAAGTAAGTAAGTATTGCGTATTATAAGCGTATTAAGAATAGGAAAATACATATATAAAATTCACTTTACTTATTAAGAAAACGTATAAAAATTTTTACGTAGCGGAATTTGAACCCGCGCCTCTTAGACGGTTTCCAAAGAGGCGCGGGTTCAAATTCCGCTAAGTTAAAAGTTTTATACGTTTTCTTAACAAGTATTTTTCTTCCTTAAGTGTGGAATAACACTTTAAAATTGTTTTAAAAAAATAACTTTATTGTTTTTCAGCAGCTCTACGCTTTTGTACCGCACAGCCATCGACTATTAAAACGCTCCGTAAAAATTTTTAAATTCTAATTTTACTGGCTTGCGCCAGTCGCGGCGCAGCGGCACGAAGTGTGACTGTAAAACCGACTGGTTGTGGGTTCGATCCCCACTCGAGATTAAATATTTACTTAAATTTATATTTCCATTTCTTCGCTCTGGAGTCGCGGCGTTGAGTTCTGCCACTCAACACGCAATGCCTCCAGAATTCGGTAGAAAGTGGGGAACGGAGTGTCTTAATACTAGGTTCCCTCTGCCTACCCTGCTGTGTGCGGGATGCAGCGTGAAGCTATATTATTATATATTATTATTATTAATTTTACTTTTGAATAATTTATTAAATTATTATTAATAATTATATAATGGAACTTTATTTGTGAAATAGCATTTTGTAAATATTCTGAACAAAATAAAAGGCTAACCTCATTTGTATTGCGCCTGTATTTCAAAGTAGAGGAAACAAAAAATCGTGGAGATAGCGTGCCAGTAACTTCGGTATTTCGCCCCGTCACGTCAACGGGCATTTTTTCACGATTGATTTATGACCTCCCTTCTGATCTGCTTTTTGTGTGAGATAACAAGTTTTGTGGTAATAGAATAGCTGGTTATAGTTCTAGTTATGTTTTTCATTTTTTTTTGTTATTTTCAAGTACTCTCTGTCCTTCCTTTTTTGGGCAATTTTTAAGAATTTGTTCCTGTTGTGCGGCGCAATCTAACGAAGCAATCAAAAGAAGGAACCTTACGCTAGGATGCCCCATTTCTCATTTTCTGCCCAAATTTTGCGAGACATTGCGTGTTGAGTGGCGGATCTCAACGCTGCGGTTTGTCTATTAGAGAAAGAAAATGTAAATAAATATACTCAATTACCCAATCGGGTATGGAACCCACAATAGTTGTTCCAATGTGCCACGGTGGCCTCAATGTATATATTTCTTTATCAGCTATTTATGAAACATTTTAACCATTTTATTCTAATATATAATTATTATAAATAAAATATCATTTGATAGCTGTCCATATAAGTACCTACAGTAATACACATATTTATTAAAGTCAAGTAATTACAAATGTGGGGTCTATTTCCTTGAGCGAAAATTAATTAACTCCACCATCAGATGCATAAGGCTTCCTTGGCTTCGTTCCCGGGCTTTTAAATCTTTTTGTACTCTAAATGTTGTGTGCGTTATTTATAAAAAATATGTAGTTTTCTTTTTAAAATATGTATATGTATATGTGTTTTTGGAAGATTTAATATTGGCACGTTGGCCAGCCCCTTAGGGGATTATTTTTATTTTTCTACTCTGTCAGGACATAGCGCGGCGTTGAGTTTCATCATTAAACACGTAATGTCGCGAATTTGAAAATGTGTTGTCATTTGGTTGTCTCTGCATAGCCTGCTATAAAAATGGAATACAAGCTGAAAAAAAAAGAAAAGTAAAGCCTTTACCACATTAGAAATGTGTCCGACTGTACACAAAGAACGTGAGCTCTCATTACGGATAATAGCTTTATTTATTAATATAAGCGTTTCTCTTCTGGTTTATATAAAATTATTCATTCCCATCACTTACGCGGGCCAAAGCAATGTCTTATAATTAGAGAATACTATTTTCGTTTCTTTTTTTTCCTAGCTTCGCGCTGTACACTGCGTATAGTAGAGTAGGCAGAGGGAGCCTAGCGGTAAAACACTCCGCTCTCCACTTGCCGCCGAATTTTGAAGGCATTGCATGTTAAGTGACTAAACTCAACACCGCGATTTCCCTCGACACAAGAGCAAAGGAATGAAAATATTTTTTTTTATTTCCTCGAGTAGGAATCGGATCTACAGTCTGCTGCATTTACAGTCACATCCTTTACTAAAAAAATCGCAAAAGTAATAAAGGGAGTCAGTCTCCTTAGAATCCAACCTAAGAATTTATAATGACAGAACAAGTTATTTACTGATTTTGACTGGTACTTATCGTCAACAAATACCTACAGCTTTCATTAAAATAGAATTGAGCGATGTAAAATTTTAAGCAACAGTAGTACCGAGTACAGTTCGTATATACAAGCATGAATATGTAGCTTAGAATTATTTTTAAAGCAAATTCACATATTATATTCCAAAAAATAGTTATAAGAACAATGTTCTTATGGTGAATGTGGATTTGACCCGAAATGTTCTTCATTTCTTTTATTACAATAATCTTTTTAATTTTCGATGTAAAAATTGCTTGATATTTTATGTTATTCCTATTTTAATATTAGGTCATTTACAATTAGAGAACGGAAGTGTCTTAATGGGATCGGGGTGTCTTAGAGATAGGCTCCCAGCTTCCCTCTGCCGACACTGCTGTGTGCAGAATACAGCGTAAAGCTAAACAATTATAATCTTTCCCTAATATGGTTCATAATGGCAAATCTATACTTATAATAAAATCATGATTGTCAAATTGAATAGAACCAAAACTTTTGAACCAAATTTTTGAAATGTTTGTCTGTTTACTTGTGTTTTTATGCATATTAATCTCTGAAACTTAATAATTTTAAATATGGCTTTCACCATTGGAATCTGGCAAGCTTTTCTTAACATTTAGTGATTGTTTTATTACAATCTGTTTAAATAAAAAAATATATGTTTATAAAAAAATACATGTGACAATATTATACTAAATAAGGATTTTGTTGAATTGGTGAAACTTTAGCTATCAATGTATTGATATTGTCTTTTAATTGGATCACGAATATTATTAAATCATGAAAACTATTCATAAGAAAATAAATAATTGTGTAGTATAAGCCAGCGAAGCCATGTTGGGGCCACTAGTGGAGAAATAAAACACTGAAAGTCCTGTATAATATAAGTTACAATAAAAAGAAAAAAGTTTTATGACATAATCTTAACACGTTAAAACTTTTCTTACAAGTTTTAAAGTCAAACTTGCACTCGATACTATCGCGCCGGATAATAAAAATGAAGTGTAGAAGTTTAGGTTATATTTGACCCAGAGACTAGCGTGTGCAGCGGAAGTAAATAAAACTGAATGACTTGTGTTGTAGTATCTGTTTTCTGTAGACTAATTTTGTTCTTTAGAATAATTTGATTTTCTTTTAAATATTTATTTAAAATATTTGTATTGATGCTGTATCCCGGTTGTGGCAGTGTGGGTAGAGGGGACATAGTGTGAAGACACTCCGTTCCGTTTCCTCACTTTCCGCTGTATTGTAATATTGAAAGCGTAGTGGTACAGCAACTGAAAATGAAATGTTTGTGGGTTTAATCTGTTCACGGAGGACTATATGAAACTTAATATGTTATTTTATAAAAAAAAAATATTATAAATATTAAATAATTTTCATTTCTACCTACTGTGGTAAGATAATTTGCGGCGTTGAGTTACGGCATTCAAGATGTAATATCCCGATAACTGGGTATAAAGTGAAAAACTGAGTGCCATAGCACTAAGAACCCGCCCGCTATACGCGAAAATGCGTGAAGGTGCTTTATTTGGAGTTATATGGCCATCGTATTTTTTATATATCAATATAGTTATCTCATTATCTATCACGGTGTATGGCAGTTTTAACTACCTTTATTATCTCTCAGAAAAGGCTTTTAGAAACTTTGGTAAAACACTTGAGTGTCCGTTTTCAGCCGAGAAATGATATTGAACCCACAAGCATCGTTAAGATTTAAAAAATAAAGTATAATATAAATATAAAAACATTTTTTCAAGAAAGAAATATATAATTTTCAAAATGCTCTATTAGCATGACGGCCCTAAGATCGTGTAGCGGATTCGGACGCGGCACGATCTCGAGACTACTTTAAATAAAAAGCGCACCGCTCCAACTATAACTATAGTGCTATCTGTCTAGAATTATATTTAAATTTTAAAGGTACTATTTACTTTTCACATTTTTAGTATAAATATTAAGAACTGCCCGCCATTTTGTCTGCTTGAAATTTATGATTGTACTTATATTGAATGAATTGTTCGTGTATAATATGTACATATATTTAAAAAAATATATAAAATGATTTAATAAATAGAGATAATAATAATAAAATTTCGGAACATTTTGTTATCTGTCTGTTAAGATTCGTGTCATTTATATTAAGATCAAATATTCAAGTCTACGTTCCCTTGGAATGTAGAAAATATCAAGCTTCTAAGACGACGCAATCAAAAGATATATCGTATTTAAATATCGTTTTTGCTTGAATTTCGCCGCGTAAATTTGTATTTGTATGAAATTCGCCGCGTAATCAACACTTAAGGATACTACCTGTGAACCTAAAAATTATGAAGCTTAGCAAGAAGTGAGAACTTACTGCTCGAATAAAGAAAAAGAATAAAAAAATGGAAATTTTCATTTAATTGTAGACAACACTATTACACACATGAATTATAAATTCATATCATACAAAAATAAATTATTTGCCCAAACCAAATCGCAACAATCGTATCTTACAACAGTTTGTCAACTTTTCATAAATTATACTTCCCCTGAACCTCCAAACTTGATTTTTGTACGGACCCCAGAACGGTTAACGAGTCTGACTAGCATTTCATCAGTTTTTTAAGAATCTCTTTGCGCTTTGCTCTTCGTTTTCCAGAAAGGGAAGACAACAAGTCTTAAACTACAAATTAAATACCAACATATGACTCCCATCCAGAGGAATCGAACGTGGGTATTACATTTTTTTGATTCGACCGTAGTGTAGACCAATGCTTAAACTTAAATCCTTATTGTTTAACTACTAGCTTTAACTTTATCCTAAAAAGTAACTAACTTTATATATGTTTTACATTTTTGAGCCAATTTATAATGCATAATTATTATTCAATATTCTATAAATATTTTCATTACGGCATTCCTGTACCTTTCATATAATATACAATTTTCTACCGCATTAAACATTGAATTTCTGAGCCTACGGGGCTTGGCGTGGCTTAATGACGTTAGAAAAAAAATCGTATTTTTTGGAGCTCCACACTGCATTTCGAATATTGCAGGATAGGCAGAGAGAACCTAAAGTTGATAACTAAGACCATTCGTTATCCACTTCCCGCCATTATTAAAAATATTGCGATATTATTAAAAGATGCAATTGATTGGGACGTTTAGTCTTTTTAGACCAAGAAGCGTAAAATGAAGAATGGAATATCTAAATTCCAAAATAAAAAGTTAGCTTTATTGGATGTGGATTCGAAAGCAATTTAAGTAAAATTGATGTATCACAAACAGAAACAAAATAAAACAAAATATTTCAACATGACATTCGATTCTCTTAAAATCCACACACATTTATCACAGACTGACAATATATCATGGGGTGGAATTTAAATACTCGTATTATCGTGAATTTTTGTGTTTTCCGTTAAACAATCAATCAGTGTTGGATCTGCGCTACGGCAAGGGAATCAATCACATAGAGCCTCATTCATAGTGAACCATTTTTAAATGAATAGAATGTTTTAACTAAATTGATTTACGTTTTTTTTGATATTTTAAAACTTTATCCACATTTAAATTTAATGGTTTTAGAGAAAATTTAATTTATTTTTAAATAAAATTTTAATCTTCTTATATGATTACAAAATTATACTTATCTTGCTCATTGTCTATATGCTATACTTTGAAATATTCTGAAAAACTTAATTAAGAAAATATTATCATCTTTAAATTTTTCGCTTATGATAAACTTTTTATCACTTTGACAATAAATTTCTATTTTCTATCTATTTCATTATGTTTGTAAGTTGTTTTGTTTCTTTTAAATGTGCAATAAAGTATATTTATTATTATTTCTATAATTTAAAAAAGGGTTTCATAACAAAAAAAATATATTGCAGAAGAATATATAATTTTATTAATTAATTAATGAACAAATTGTAGATAATTTTTTGTTCTTAGTCTAACAACCTTTGGTAGACTAAAATTTTGGTAAAATAGCAAAAAATAATTTTAAATTTTACAAACATTTTACAATAAGTAAGGTTGTATTTTGAACACGCCCTAAGATAGTTCCCCTAGACGCGTAGTTATCTCTAATGTATTGGAAAATTGAAAATTTTCGATGCGATGATGTGTAGTTTGCCTATTCCGAGCAAAGCTTAAGAATTTGCGGATGTAAATAGAATGTGGAGTGCATTTTGTCGAAACATATCCATTCATTTGGTTTCGTTTGAATTTACAGTATATTGTTAAATTATCTCATAATATATATTATTGTAACATGCTCTCTTTTTTACCCTAAAACTTTCTTTATATGTTCTCCATACAATGTGATATTGGCGAAGTGATTAGTGCTCAATTGGTTTTGAACCTCTAAATATTAAGATTTTAAGATTTAAAAAACATCTATTTCTTATACAGAATGATGAGATCAACTAAAATGAACGGTTTCAGCTAAAATTCTAATACAAAATAATAACTTTATAAGCACTTTTGAATCCTCAAATGAACATAAAGCTACCAACTAGCTAGGCTGGGCTAATAAGGTGTGTGGCAAAAATATTAAATCGTTTAATGAAATCAACTAATTGGGTCATTGACATAAGAAATAAAATACTACTAGATACTATTGTTTTTGTATTGTATTGTATTGTTATTATTCAGCATCTTCTGCAGCTCATACATATTGATGTACGAGACTACGCGGGGCACAGCGCAAAAATTTTGTATGTAGGTTCTTAGAGGAGTCGAGGGGAGTCTTAAGAGAGAATTCCTCGAAATTCTTACGGAAAGGGAAAAAGAGCAGCTTTTATGTTTTATAGTTCACGCAGACAAAGCATTGATAAGATTGTTTATTATCGTAATTTATAATGTTTTTTAGGGTTTACCCTTAAATATAATATACCTTACCTTTTAAGAAAGAAAGGTACCCTTATAAGATCACGTTGCTGTCCGTCGTGTCGGTCGGTCAGTCTGTCTGTCAGTCAAGAGCCTTCATTCAGAAACGCTTGGAGAAAAGCTCGAGAACCATGTACCTAGGTATATCTTTGCAATAACTTTTTAATCTACGGATCTTATCTTTCTTGAAACAAAATATAGAAATACGATTGTTTTTCAGGAGGAGAGGAGTAAAAATACTTTTTTTACATTTACTTAAAAGAGAGATATCGTTTATATACAAAAAAAACGCATGTTTCGACACTATATCAAATGAATGGGCTCTGGCTAATCTAATGTAAAACCTCCAATTTTTGTACAGAACCTTCGGTGGGCGTGCCCGACTTGACTTGACGCGTTTGTCCGGTTTTTTCTTTATTATAAATACATTTCCTTAATAAATATATTTATAATATTTTAATAATATTCTTTAACTATAATTTACATTCAGTCGTGGTAACTACTAGAAGACATTAAAAGAAAACGTTTCAGCATAAAAAATACATAAAAGCGTACTAAACTCTATATATAGAACATTTAATTTGTCTCACAGCAAAATTTCTATCGTACACCAGAAATTGAATATACAATTTAAATCGGAAAACAATAAAATGTAAGCGGATCGTAGACTATGGGCGACTGTTCACACTTCTAGCTTCGATGGTTAGTTCTATATATCGTGTATTGCGTGTAAATATATAATGTACTTGTTTATTTTGTGAAGTATGTTATTTTTTTGATGTTACGCTGTATTCCGCATACAGTGGGGTAGACAAAGGGAACCTAGTGTTGAGACATTTCGTTCCCTACCTTCCGCCCTTATTTTCGAGATGTTGCATATGCAGGTGCGGAGTAATAACTTTGCAATAAATTTGTAATACTTATATAAAGTGGAAATTGGTTTACATATTATAAAAGAAAATGTGATAAGATGCTGTGGAGGTACCTATTTTCTTTAAACTTTTTTTATTTCCTTACATAATATATGGAAAATGGAGTGGGCATTATTTGCTACAATTTTGTTTTGTAAACTAAACACAAAAGAATTAGTAAAATGGAAAAATTGGTTTTCTTTATTTTATTTTTTGAGCTTTTATTATGCTTATTGTTTAATTCGCACATTTACGAGGACGAGTAACCAATGGAAATTTAATATAAATAATTTTTCAATCTGCTTTCCGTTAATTTAGTTTTATGTTTAGAAAAAGAAAAAAAAAAAACAGCTTCACGCTGTATCCCGCACACAGCAGGGTAGGCAGAGGGAACTTAGTGTTAAGACACTCCGTTCCCCACATTGACGTTTAGAACATCTTATGATTATAAAATATTTATCCATCTTTTCTTCTTAATGAGTTTAGAATCTTAACAACCGCTTCAATCAAATCCACGAATAAAGCGACTTTTAACAACATAATTTATATGATAATTTCAAATATATTTGCTATTTCATTCCACCAAGAACTACTTGTTAATTCACTGCATTGAATTACCGTCAGAATGTTGTCTTTGGTTAATATATGTAGATATATTATTGAATAAATTATACCAAATATAGTTTATGTATTTTTACATATTTTATGAATTATACCAAATTTTGAAAGCATTGCGTGCTAATTGATGGAACTCAACGCCGCGCTTTAGCAGCTCATCGTTTATCTCCAATTTCCCATGTAAAGTACAACTTAGGCAGAGGGCGCCGTGTTAAGACATCTGCTCCCCACGCACCGAAGTTTCATATCAAAGTTCAGTTAGACGCTGTGCCCCTGCACTACGAAGGCCTCATTTCCTTGGGATCTTTTGGATTGAAGGTTTTTCAATTTTTCAGTTTTATTTTAGTAAAATTCTGGGGTGGTTTCGGCACTCTGAACATGTCAAATGTGTAAATTTTGAGAGCGAGCGAGAGTTTGTTTAGTATGGAGACCGCGACGACATACTATTGATGTTTCCGAATGAGTGGCCACGATATATATGAAGAGATGTTATTTCTAGAAATGAAAGACTATATTTTATGTAATAAGTAAGAACTATTATAAGTTTTTTTATCAAGCATTACTGTTATCTTTAGGCCGCATATAATTTTATATTAGGTATTTACCTTATAAACTTACTCTATTACTTTATGTAATATTTAATAATTTAATAATAGCTAATATTATTACATTTTTTTATATATTTTCAGATTTAAATATCTCCTCGGGACATTTACTTAAGTGTATAGAAATCGAATCACATACTCCTTGATTTCGCTAAGATCACGTGTCGAATACAAATGAGGCGTGCCGCCGTCTATTGAACGCTCCGCCCTGAGGCCACTCTCTATACAATACTGCACGGTCATGATATTTTTACACTATCAATGGAATTTATACGTTTTAATATTGGAAAGTAGTTTGTATGTGGAATATCTGTGTTTGATGAAACACAGTGGTTGTATGTTTAATAACCTAGAGTGGTTAATTTTATTATTTTTATGTATAATTAATTTTTAGAATCTTCGAGCCTTGCTTCTTTCGTCTGGCAACTTAGCATAGATTTTTAGGTAGCACTTCTTATACGGCAATGATATTATTTAGAAATTAAAGTAAAAAAGTCTTTTATCGTGCAGTCAAAACAACACTATAGAATGTACTCGGAGCTGTAAATTATATGAGCGTATATTGGAGTGGTTTACTATTAACCTCTGAAGATATACATTATTCAGTCCCTGCGTCCATCAGCAGATCAGCTTTTTGTTATCAGATTATTGTATTATCACTTAAGCATCATGATGATACAATTGTAACAAGTGGTTTTAATTCAGGTAGTTTTTTAGATTTTATTACCACTCATAGGTATATATGTTAGTTGCAAGTCGACCTGATACAAATATCTTAAACAATTATACAACCGAATGGCGTATCACTCATTTCTTTCTGAATTTCCCCAAACTGTGATAAGTGCTATAAGAAGTTGAATAGGCACAGTTACAAAAACAAATTAGATAATTTTAATTTAACTATCGTTGTAGAAATGATAATTGCTTCAGAGTATTACCTTACGTAATTTTTTTGTTACGTTTCTTCACGCTGTATCCCGCATATAGCAGGATATGCAGACCAAATCGTGAGTTAAATCATTGCTTTTCCCCTCTTTCTACTCCAATTTCGAAGCAGTACGTGTGTGTATCAGAAGTGGCGGTACTTAATGACTCGCTTTGTCCTCTCGCTAAATTAAGGAAATGTGAATAATTAATTCCTTCGGTCGGAGTCGAACTCACAACCATTTCAAACCCAAACACTTCTAAGTGCCATTTTTATTTGATTTTATTGGTCGAATCTGTATAAAATTTGATTATTAATAAAAAAGAAAATGAAAAATAGAGCTCTTAATTTGGACAAATTCTTAATATAACATCAATACTCAATAAGTATTGATCTACTCTACACGTTGATCTTTAGGGAGTGATCGAAAAAAATACGCTACAAGTAGAATAGTAGTAGTAGATAGGCACTTTTTGTGATCTCCCGAATGAAAGATGGCTGAAACATGATCCAATAAAACAAATTTTCGTACTACATGATTTATGGAATGGTTACGATATCTTCATATTATATTGGAAATGAAAAACTGTAGTGTGTCAGACCAGATGTTCTGTCGATGTTGCTTCTTATCAAATATATATTAAAAAAGCTAGTGCTATATTTCAATAACTTTTGGAATAAAGTGTTTTTTTTGTTTATGTGGTGCAACGGTAATATAGACTCGTAACGTATGGAAACGTAAGTGCGATGGTTGGAGGTTCGATTCCCTTTTGTGGGATAGAATTAGTTTCATTTCCTCACTATGGTAAAAAGACAAATCGTTATGTTGAGCTTCACCACATCCCACGCAATATTTCTAAGCGGAGGAAAGTGGAGAGCGTAATGTTTTAACACTAGCTTTCCATTGTCTCTATTATACGGAAAAAAACGTAGCATATTTTTTATATCGTTGATATTCGGTTATTATTGAGTATATGCGATCTATCGCAATTAATCGCAAGAGAATTAACAGTGCTAATTTCATTTAAAATCTCCTTGTTTATTACGAAATGTACGAGAACATAAAAACTCAAAATATTTTGGGAAAAAATTTAAGCGTTAAATTTACATAATTATTTATAGTTTCAGTTTTCAGTCAACTTTAGACTTGAATAATAATAAATTTACTACCAAAAGCCACTTAAAAGTAAAAATAATTACAAAATTTTATGAATTGTTTTGCGTAGAGTTGACGCCATTAAATATTTAAATTTTGATTCGAAACCAGTGTCACTTTATTGGCCGGACCGTTATAAAGTTGCCCCTTTACGATGGGATGTTCGTACATAAATAAGATTTTGCAAAGTTTACAAAAACTGCACCTAAAGTATATTTATAACAAGAAATATATTATAATATCTTCGTTCTCTCTATACATATATACAGCGTGAAGCAAAGTTAAAATGTATTATAATATATAAATATCTATCATAAAAGTTTAAGAGAAAAATCTTTATTTAAATCTTTATTTTGAAAAATATTAATTGTTGTTATATTATATTGTTGTATAATATTAAATTTTTTAAAAGATCTTATTTTGTGCAAACCATAATTAGCTTTTTCCTGTCTTTACAGTCGCTGTCCTATGAATTACGCAATGTATGAAACATTATTAATAAATGTAGGGAAATTCAGGACAAAAATAAACAAAATATCATAATAAATTTTTATTACTACGTAACTCCATAAACAAATTACCATTCAAAATAATCGATATGTGTACAAGAATTGACATTGCCACAGTGTCGTCTCTCCTGCAGCGGAGGACAGTCGCGGCCATTACTGTGTCTTTCTCTAACAATTGTACGAGTTCTGAATTTACTACCGAACCCGCAAGTTACTGAACATAGTGACCAGTCACTCCATTCTGACACTAGACAGTCTTCAGCTGTAAAGAAAGAAAGAGAAATAATCAGAAAATGTAATTTGTTTCTTAAAGTGTTAATCGCTTTATGAAAAGAAATATTATTTATTTTTTATCTTATTATTATATCGATTTTTCTGTCATATATATTAATGACATTATTATTTAAATACATACTATTATACTGTCATAAGAAAATGTTGTCTTTGTGATATGTATTATTTTTATTAGTTAATTACAGAAATATTTTAGCAATACATATTTAGGAAATAAAACAAATACGACTTAGCAGGCCTCGAAATTAAATACGTGTGTTTTGGACTCAGGGTCCAAAACAACACTCGTGGAGTAGAAGGAAGGAAGCGGGCGGAGTTAGTAAGCGTCAGTTGAAGAGTTGAATACTTACAAAAATAAAAATACATAAAAAATGGAAAATATTAAAATGTGTGAAGATAAAACACAAAACAATAAAATAATAGTAAACCTACGTTGAATCCTATTAACAGCATGGTGGAGTCGAGACCTAAAATGTCTAGGCAGATGTTTCCCCAGACCAAACTTCCTGCCTTTAGCTACAGCCAGAACTACATCGTCCATACTCTTGAGTTCGCTATCGAATTCTTGTACTGGTGTACTAAAATAAAATAATATCAAGTAGGTAAATACTAAAGCCGTCATTAATAGGTACAGTATCTGACTGTAAACTCGACGGTTGTGGGTTCGATTCCTACTTGAAGGAATAAATTATTTTTATTTTACGCCCTGCTAACAAAACAAAGCTCAGCTTTGCGTTTTGCTAATACGTAGTCTCGAAAATTGGGTGAATATTTGGTAAACGGAAAGTAACTTAAATACTATGTTTCTTTTGCCTACCCGACGGATTATTGCGGAAATATATAGGGAAATTGTGCTTAAGATGGCATACGAAGATAAGATGACACACTGCCAATATTGATTTAAATATTTGCGCTAAGTGCGATCTTATGATGTTTTAGACAGTGTCTGCAATACAATACTTTCGTTGATTATGATATATATGATAATATACGCAATGTCCTGATCTCACATGACTTCATTTATTTCAAATATTTGTCTTGAAAGAAAAAGTATGTCATCTTAAGCACAATTCCCCTATAGCTTAGGCTAAATAAACTAATATTTAAAAAAGTAAAGTTTATAGGTACTACGATGTCTTTCAATAGTCGACGTATGAATATGTAAATGTTAATGAATTATGAATAAAGAAAATTACCATTTTACCCTTTGTAGTTCTTATAAACTGCGTGATATGAATATTAAACTGTTTTTTTTTGTCAAATAATACAATAGGATACTTGATCCCTAATTTCATTAAATAAATGAGTATTGCCTACAGTGTTTGTGTTGGAAAAACAAATTTATCTGATAATAATAATATAACTCAAGATTAGTTAAAAAAAATATATATTTTCGATATCGATTAATTATTATTATTATTATATCGATTTTAACGCGCAGGATTTTTTTGTATATCTACAAATAAGTATATATACTATATATACTAATTATATTATTTATATAAAAAAAAACAGCTTCACGCTATATCCCGAATATATTATATTAATAATTAAATAATACGTATATGTATATTATTTATATTAATATACATATACGTATTATTTAACTCCACTGCAACTAAAGATTTGGCTGTTTTAGCTTAAAAAACTTAAAACAACTGACCTTATATACTAATTATATTATTTATATAAAAAAAAACAGCTTCACGCTATATCCCGAATATATTATATTAATAATTAAATAATACGTATATGTATATTATTTATATTAATATACATATACGTATTATTTAACTCCACTGCAACTAAAGATTTGGCTGTTTTAGCTTAAAAAACTTAAAACAACTGACCTTACAAAACTGTAGTTCCGGTGGCGATACTCTACACAAGTACCAAAAATTTTATTTATACTTACGTAAACGGTGAATTAGTTACTACTATAACATTATTGTCTGGTACATTATATCTTGGAGTTCCTACTGCATCTTCCTCTAAGTCTTTTAATTTGTCCATATCATTTTTGGTTGTAAAATCTTTCTGTGCTTCATATTCTTCTAGAAGATTTACTTTTCTTCTTGGTAAACCTTTATGCTTGTCTTTCTCTTTGATGGACAGTAACAATTCTTTTCTTGCTAAATCGTTTACTTCTTTCGTTGAATATTCTTTGATCTAAAATTTTACATAAAAAATAGCTATTATATTTATAAATAAGAAATAACATTTTTTAATAGCTTCATACTATATTACGCTTATAGTGGGATAGACAGGGTTAACCTACTTATTTAGAAAACGTATAAAAACGTAGCGGGTCTCGAACCCGCGCCTCCTGGAAACCGACCAGGCTAAACCTATTGCTAAGACGTTCTCTACTTTTCATCCAATTTGCGAGACATTGCGTGTTGAATGGTGTAACTCAACGTCGTGCTTTCTTTTGTTGCGGAAGCGAAGCAATGAAAATAAAAAAATATTATTGTACTAAAGGTAAAGATGAAAAAATTAAAAAGAAAAATAAAGATTAATTTTACAAGAAAAAAATACCTTAGTAAATTCAATCCTACCAATACTGGGTAGTTCTTTCAATTCTGGATAGTAAAAACCAGCAGCAGGATGGTTCGGGGTTCGAGGTCCATGCTTACTAACGGGTGCAGGGGGGGACGTTTCCCAACGAGGCGCTGTGAATGTTAGACCACTTGCCGCTCCAGCGTCTAGGGGCGATAACTAGAATTTGGAGAGTATTTCTTTATTTAAGCACTACCATTTTTACTCACGTTGTTTAAAGGGGAATAACTAATAATTGCGTATGATATAAAATTCTACGCTCAAAAAAATACAAGTTAATATAATAATATAAATAAAATAATGATTTCTCCCACTTTACCATTCACATTCGAAAGTAACTCTGATCGGTACAATGGATGATGAACACGATATAATATAAACTATATATTAGGTATATAGCATTTATGGTCTATTAAAACAAAAATATTTTTTCAATTCGAACTAGAGTTCCTGAAATTAGAGAGTTCGACCAAACAAGCTTTTTCACCGCCAGAAAGAGAACTTGACATAGAGACACACCGTTTTCCATTTTCCATTCGAATTGAGACTTTGTGTGTTGAGCGAGTGCGGAATTCACGTTTATTAAGACTCAAATTTTGCAACTTTAGATTTTTTTATAGTGCGTAAAAAAATCGAAAGTTGCAGAATATAAATCTAAGGCGGAAAAATATTTTCCAAAATCAAAAAAAGCTATATCACGCAGTTTCTATTGCGATATCATCATAGTTTCCTAATAGCCCAAGATCCCAAGACCCCTTATAAGCACCCACCAATCCGATCATCATCCTTACAGACAGAAATGCTAGTAAGTACGCATACCGTCTTAACTACGTATTGGACTAATAATCCTGACAGTTTCAGCTTTGCTAAAATGACGTAGGTCTGGGGGCCCTGGGATTTCTGTCTATAATAATTATCACGTTAAATTTAAAGTTAATCATTATCGCCTTTGAGCAGTTACTGTTACTTTATGTATCATCTACTAATTATGCTATGTGACCTAGACAACTTCAATTGGAATGTCAGATCGGAAAAATATATTACTTGCACTAATCCTAGTAATTCAGTAGTTACTGAGATTTGTGAGTACAAGTTACTGAGAGTTAGTTTGGTTGCTAATCTTATAATAGTAACTACTGAGTTACTGAGACTAGCAACGAAACAAAGTCTTTAACTTATAATATTACGCATATTTATATAAACTTAACCCTGGTTCAAATTGAACTTCCAACTAATACATGTGAAATTATATAATTACTATAATGCTAACATTGACGCCATTTCGTGTCAAATTCAACCAATTATTTGTAAGAATATATAATTTACTCACATCAAGAGTAATTTCTTCCACCCACGTCGAATCTATACAAAGATCCAAACTATCGACACCCACGAACCAATCGGGAGATGGAACAATTCGGCTAATAACTGAAATCTGTGAAGAAAGATATGAGAAAGAAATATTTAATATTTTCATTTCCTCGATCCGGTAACAAGACAAAATGCGGCGTTGAGTTCCGCTACTCAAAATGCTAATGCTCTCGAAAATTCGGCGGAAAGTAGGGAACCGAATGTCTTAATACTAAGTCCCCTCTACATATATTGCTGTACGCGTTATATTATTCTTCTTCATTATTCTTCTTCATGCCTATTGGAATTAAAAAGAACCTAGTGTTAAGACACTTCGTTCTCCGCTTTCGCTCAAGCTCGAGATATAGTTTGTTGAGTGATGGAACTCATCACTGTAAATTGTCTTACCAAAAATCGAACCTATAACTATAGCTTTTTCTGTTAGACACAGCTGTGTTGTGTAGCTGTGAACGTTATATTTTGTTTTGAAAGCCTTTGCTTTTGAAATGTTTGTTTGTGATGTTACACTGATAATAAATTGAATTTTCTCAATATATTCTATGTAGGTACATTTAAAATGCTGTTTTTAGTTTCTTTTGATACATATATGAATACATGTTTTTAACAAATTGAATATTTGAAAATATATTTTTAACGGAATGTACACTGAACTTTCATAAATATATTTTTTTATTTTTATATTTTTATGCAATCATCAAAGCTCAACAGCAATAAAAGAAAACTTTTGTCTTTCAACTCTTTTCATCATATTTAACGGCTTAGGCAGAGATAGAAGCATAATTTCTAAGTTATATAAAATTAAAAAAGTATATATATTTCAATTATATTATTTCAATAAAATTAAACTGTTTCTATCAGTAATACAATCAATACGAAAAAGCTCCATACCAGGCTATGGTCCCCATCTACAAACACCATGTTCTCTGTTACCCCAATCCCTTTAGCAATGGATGGAGCTGAAAACTGATCGTAAACTCTTGTATCTTCCTCCCCTTCTTCCACCATTTCATCTATTTTACCGAATTCAGCAAAATTACGAACTGATTGTCTGGCTACTTCCCCCACGTGGTAAAGTTGATAGGAGCTGTTGTGGGATTGACCTGGTAAAAATAATAATATAATTCTTGAGAAATTGGATGTTGAGCAGTGGAATTATAATTTAAGTAAATCATTATTAAATTAATAGGTACATCTAAGACATATATAAAAATGAAGTAAACATTATACCCTAAGATCCGGCTACAAAACTTTGCAGGTATCTATTTCCGTGTATTCTGTGTCGTATCTCTGTGTCTAATTAAAAATATCTAATTAAAAGGGAAAGGGAGTGTCTTAACACTAGATTCCCTATGCCTAATTTGCCATATGCGTAATAAAGCGCCAGCTTAAAAAAAATTAATAAAGCATTTTTATTCATTCATTGAATTCTTAGCGATGATTTTATTTACTGGGCTAAAGGTCTCTGACCGATGTATTTTGGGAATGCTATTATTAAATAGGTTGGTCGTAAATTGAACACATCTAAAGTCATCTGCGTCTTTTCTCTATGTATGTACATTGTGCACTGCAAATATCCTAATAAAATAGACGCATGTTTTGTTTTCCGCATATTGCAAGATAGAGCCTAGGCTTCAAACCTAGTGTTAAGACACTCCGTTTTGCGCGCACAACCCAATATAAAATACATTGCATGTTGAGTTGCAGACAACGCCTCCAGTTCCCCAGTGGGATTCGAGTCGACGTCGACGGCCTCTAGAAAATATGTTGTAGTGTTTATTCAAATTTCGCTATTTTTATTGGATCTTCGACATTTGCTCAGAAGAATGACTTTATTTAAATTATTTATTAATTTACTCTTTAAGTCTGGTAAGATAAAATGCGACGTTGGTTCTAATATGCAATAGAAGAGCGGAGTGTACTAGCACTAGGTTTACTCTGCGTACCATGCTATTGTCAGGAGATGCGCGAAACTAAAAAAACCTAAATGTACAAGTACTTTATATAGTGTGTAGACTAGAAACGAATCAGAATGACCCGAAAAAAGGAAAATCCATAGTACGTGAAATTCATCCTCTGATACGAATTTTATTTGGTGTAACACACAGGGTTACCTTTTCTCATTGATCTTGGAGGTTCAGTGAAATACAGTATGAGGGTTGCCAACACAAATGTCAAAATCAAAGCTTATTATATTGCTTAGCTTATTCTTATAGTAAATAAGCCAATTATCACCTGTTAGTAGTACGTTTTTCATATTTTCCTATCAGAAAATACCTGGCTTATGTCACATTTTACGTAGAATACACAAGATTGGTCACGAAAGAGAAATTGGACTTGTACCTGCATACTGCTATCGGCTCCTTTTGTAAAATCAATTCATCATAAATATAAAGTTGTCATGAATGGAACGTATCAAATTATTTTTTTTAAATATCTTTAGTTTTACTTATAATTTTTGTGACAGTTCAACATTATATTAATTTTTTAAATTTCTAATTAAATTAATATTTTTAATAATTTAAAGTGTTGTTTATCTATTTTGTCGCCGTGCAGATTCCGTTAGATTAAAGATAATTATGCAGCTCAAATTGTGAAATTACGGATGTCCCTTTCTGCTTTACGTTTTTAGTTTTACATATAAATACTTATTGACTATTAAATTTTCTCAAAAATGTAATAATCGCCAACCCTATCTGTCAGGTTTTTTTTATTGAAATCAGACAAAAGGATTTGGAAAAAGGACAAAATGCCTCACACAAAGCGTCGCGTCGTATTCAAAGAGTTGAGTTGTATCCTATCATGTAATTTAATAATATAACGAATTCTTTTGTTTTTCTGGTCACGTCCAGCCTAGTTAATTATATAAAGGAAATTAGATCTTTGTGTCTTAATATAATTATTTATATTTACTTTTTTTTGTTAGCTCCCTTTATATAAAATTTTATTACAAAAATAATTATATATTTTTTGTAATATTTAACAGATTAAATAAAAAACGTTGTCTATTTATTAATTAATATTGTTATATTAAGTAGAGAACAGAACGAATTCAATAATGCTTATAAAAATCTATTTGAATATTAAATTGTTTAATTTTGACTATGTTTAATGATCTCTATATAATATTTCATTAAAAAAATATAATTGTCATAGTGGATTCATTTTGTGCTCTGAAAGATGGATATCAAATGAAATCTAATAAGGTTTGATAGTGATAGCTCTACTTTATAACCAATGTTCACTTTTCATTGATATAATAAATAGTTTTTAAAATATTTAAAAACATTTTTTTTTTATTTCAAGTGATGTAAGTAGTAAAAACGTAACTATAAATTGTTGAAGCCTAATGGTTTATTAGTGACCTCTGAAGAGTACCACTATTCAGGACCCGGCTCCTTCATCAGGCTAGCTCAATGATACTTTATTGATACATTGTCACCTAAGCTACCAATGATTGCCAGGCAGACATTTAGATTTTAGTACAGAGTAACATAGAAATGGACTGGTATATCGAAACGTTGCTTTTCACTATATAGTAAGCAAGCACTAGTAATAAAAGTATTTTTATATTTAAAGAAGAGTAAATACAATAAATTAATATTAAAGTTAGTTTTCAATATGAATAAGTTTTATAAGTGAAAGTGGCTTGTAATTAAAGTATTACATTTAACTAGATACGTTACGCAAATTGTTATCTTAAAAATAAAAACTTTTAAATATTATTGTGGCGCAAGGGCACAAGTGTGAAATCGATGAAATGAAATATTTATTATCTAATTACGCGGGGTTGAGTTCCGCAACTCAACACCCAATGCCTCCAGAATTCGGCAGAACGTGAGCAGCGGATGGGTCTAAATGGGAACGGAGTGACTTAACACTAGGTTCCCAGGTTCCCTCTGCCCTACTACGTGCGGGATGCACCGTAAATCTAAAAAAAATAACACTAAACTTATATATTAAATAACGTTATTTTAACCTAAACTTTATCAATGCAAGATATGCGACATAAACTAGAACAAATACAACTTCATCTCGAAATCTTTTCTAAAGGATTGTTATAAATCGACATCGTTTTCGATTCAATAATCTTATCTAAAAGCACTTTGGTAAAAGATATGTCACCGAGCGATGGGGAAACCCACTTTGATAGTATCTGGAGAAGGGATGAATAAATGTTTTATGTTTTGAATCGAAGATGCTGCGGTATCTTACCTGTGGTGCTGTAGCTATAACAAATTGAAATAGCTTGGAACAATGGGTACGGGTTTCTGTCTTTACTTCTATACTAATATTATAAAACTGAAAAGTTTGTTTGGCTGAGTGCACTAATCACATGATCTCAAGAAGGACTGGCTCTCATTCTTAAAATCTTTTTATATTGGATAATCTTAAAATTTTAGTCTATTTATCAAGGAAGGCGATATTCTAGATTACATATCGTTGATCGTTTTGATGCAATTGTGACCACGTGGTCAAGGTGGGTTGCGAAATCTAAACGATTGGTTACATATGTAATTTACATATAAGGGGTGTGATTTTTAATAATATTAGTTGCAAATTGCATGCAATTGCATTTACGCTTAATGCTTATTAAAAAGAGGTTTGCTTTTGGCCTTTTTTGTTATTATTCTATGATGTTTAATTTTAGGCGCAGGGGCATAAAGTATGACCAAAATGAAATATTTATTAAAATTTATATTTCCATGTCTGGTTGTGGCGCTCTGGTTTTAAGGGTAAAAGGCGGCGTTGAGTTACTACTAACTTCGACGGAAAGTGGGCAACGGTGTTTTAACACTAGGTTCCCTCTGCCAACCCAGCTGAATACGGAATACAGCGTGAAGCTGATTTCGTTTAATTTTACATATTTAGTTTTTCTTTATATTACTATAGGTATATATATAATATTGCATAACAATTACTATGTTTATTTTAAAAGTTTATATAATAAATATTAAATAATAATTTATTAAAGCCACTATTTGTATAAAATACAAATTTTCTATTAAATAGATACAAACCAAACACAGTCGACCATTGAGCTTTCGGGCGGTGCATCGGATAATCTTTCGGAAATGTTTCTTCGCTCCACAAAAAATTCATAGTCACTTTATACACAGCCATATCCACGTCACATGCCGAACAAAGGCCAACGTAAAAACAAATAAAAAACAATATGGCCGCCATTTGCGGTCGCGACTTCATAACGACAGGGTGTATTACGCGATTACTTTTAAAATTCAATATTATAAATAAGCACTGTGGTGATAAAATATTTTAATAATATATTTGTTTCAATTTTGTTCCGCCTGCGTGTTGCACGATGGAACAGAGATCGTGGACTTTTCTATTTTGAGTTCTGTGTCCGTTTCGACGAAAATAAACGTCGGGTGACGTTTTAGAGTGAACAGATTCGGAATGCCCTTTCATTTGCGCCAAAGTAAATGTAAATATACTGGAGAGGGAATGAAGTAGTATAGTCTTTGGTAACAGGTTTATTAATTTATATTGACTGATTGGATTTAAATGCTATTTAAAGAGAAATGCTTATTTTAAAATTACTTTGATTACTTAAATACCATAAATGTGGCCAAATTGTTTGTTTAAAATTCAAATTAATATATGTATGTTATTTATATATCATATTATAATTAATTAAAACAGTAGAAAAGAAGCGCACATCTTGAGGAGTATTGGTTGTATTTAGAAAATGAATATAACTTTTTTGTCAAATAGTTAGGACTGAAAAGCATTAGAAAAAGAAAGGAGGGATATAGCATATAACGAACTAGATAAACTATAGTCGTGTATAACTATGCTGTCTAGTGTCGCCAATCCGTATCTTGTAATTTATTGATACTTGTGAATTCTGGATGTACCAATTCATCCACAAAAAAAAAATTATGTTCCGAAGAATAGTATTCTCATACCATGGTTATGAGAAAAACGCAAAAAATGAATAAACGGAATAAGAAGCATACCTCAGAATGAGTTTTAGGTATTTAGGAAAAATAATAATGTGAGTAGTGATAATAATATAGTTTTGTAATACTATTACTAATAACTAACTGTTATTTATTATTCAATATGATTGGCTTCTTCCTAGAAATACAGTAGTAGCATTGCAGTATCCACTTTATTGGTGATAAAAATCTAAAAATTCTTTACATCAGTTCATCGTTTTTATATTTTTTCTGATAAGAAAATAAGTCACAAAAATTGGTTAAAAAATTAAAAAGAATTGAAAGACATCAACGTTAAATATAACAAGCTAAGAAGAGCTCGAAGAGATTATTGACAGACCAGAACCCATATTTTATAACTTTTATAGGTTCCGGTTTCGGTTTTTTAAAATATGAGTTTATGCAATTTAAAGCTCGATGACAGGTTTGATAACGGTCTTTTACTTAACCGCATAGTGTCACTTGTGTCGATTTAGTGCTGACACCTATAATAGTTCCTGCACGTTCCCTATAAAAAATAAGAAATGCTCTATAGTTAAAGTTGCTCAGTGTGATGAGCATTTCTAATGACATAAAATCCAAGCTATAGATTATTGAATGTGGAATTCTAAGAGGTCACCTAAATTTTATAAAAATCAAACGTGGACGACGTTGCAGGCATCACCTAGTATTACCTAATACTATATATATATATATATATATATATATATATATATATATATATATATATATCGTTCTTACCTAACATAACATATTGAAGTTATTCAAGACGTTTAAAAATAAAACGATTGAGTTCTATTTCGGGGCGCGTATTTTGTGATGTTTTTACGACGTTTATTGAGGAAGTATTCAGCGTTAAATTTCTACAGGAAAAAGCGTTACATAATAAAAAAGATATAATTTGTAGTATATTTTTATTTTTAGAAATATTACTTTTATTTATATTTTTCAGAATGTAGAATAAATTTATGTATTTAAAACAAAGGCTAGTCCCGGCGCAGGGGCACAAGCGTGCGATTGTAAAATGGGCAGGTCGTGGGTTCGATTCTCACTTGAGAAAATGAAATATTTTAATTTCCTCGAACTGGTAATAGGATCAGAGGCGCGGCGTTGAGTTCCGCTACTCAACACGCCCCCAGAATTCGATGGAAACTTAAAAACGGAAGTATCGTAATGGGAACGAAGTGTCTTAACACGGGGTTCCCAAGTTCGCTCAGCCTACCCTACTAGCGTTTCAATTAATTGATTTACTAATTAATTTATTATTCAATATATTAAATAATAAACTGATAATAATTTAATCGAAAAAAACTTAAATATTGTGTAATGAAAAGAGCATCAATTTAAATTAATTTTAAACTACTGAACTAGGCTATAGTTTAGAAAACTATAGTTTGGTTCTAACATATAATAGTCCAAGCGGACGAAGCCTTATTCTGGTCACTAGTGTTAACATTTTTTTTGATAAAACAGACAATTAAGCTTATCACATTAAGCAGAAATGATACTCACACGCGTCTGTCATATCTCTGACTGGTCGGCGGGAGGACGCTGTGAAACGCCATCAATCACTATCCTGCTACATTCGGTTATCGTTTCCATTACGTGATGTAAAGCAGTAAATAATTAAAATAGTAATTTGGCCTTTTTAGATTTGGGTGAAATATTCGATTTTTATTAGCTTTCTTTGTGAGAGTAGAGCCTGTTGTGCGCAACAGCACAGCGTCTGGCTGTAAGCGCGACGGTTGTGGGTTCGATTCCCACTTGGCGAAATTAATTATTTTCATTTCCTTGGTCGGGTTACAGACGCGCGGCATTGAGTTTTGCCATTTAACATACTATATCTAGAAAATTGGGCGGAAAGTGGAGAACGGAGTGTCTTAATGTTCAGTTTCCTCTGCTGCAGCTATATGGGAAAAGCGTTAAGCTGGTTAGTTTCTCCATCGCCATCGTGGCACAGTGGGGCACCGTCTGTAAGTGTAATCGTTTTGGGTTCTATTTCCACTCGGTGGAGTGAATTAGTTTTTCCACTAATTTAAAATGTAGCCAACTCTATATAAACAGACAAAATGCGGTGTTGAATTACGCCACTTAAAACAAGATATCTTTAAAGTTTAGAGAATGTGGAGTTTCACTCCAAATTTTCTTAACAATGCGCTCCCTTTACTAAGCCTTGCTAAATGTGGGAGCTACTTGAAAGTTTATATGAAATAGTTTAAAAGTTACAGAAGGGTTCGGCATTATATGACAAGCTTTTAACAACTTTATCTATGCTCATATTTTATAAGCGTAACTATTTTAACTGCGTTACAGTTAGTCGAGCGTTTCAAGTATATTTGGTAACTTATGTAGTTTGGATAAGAAATTAAATGTGATTATATTTATTACAAATAATTTTAAATATTTTAAGTTTAATTCGTATTGTTGATACAATAAAAAAAAATCAGCTTCACGCTGTATCCCGCACACAGCAGGGTAGGCAAAGGGAACCTAGTGTTGACACTCCATTGCCAAAAAATAAATTCAAATAAATATTTCATGTCCTCGAGTTGGAATCGAACCCACAACCAGTTGTTGTGAGGATACACATATAATTATGACATACGTAAATTGTTAGATTTTATAATGAATTTTTGTATCCTTTTTTTCAGATGCACACCCCTTATACAGACTAAGACAACCTAGAGCCAAAGAAAGAAAGGAATTTCGGTCTCCACTTGCTTTCCGAAAACGAGACCTTATTGAGTAGCGGAGCTCAACGCCGCACTTTGTTTTACCACAACGTGGAAATACAAAAAAACAACATTTCGTTTTATTAATTGAGTGGGGCTTGAACCTACAACCATCACGTTTACAGTCAAAATACTCTCATACTGTTACGTATTACGTTTTAGTACAAATAACTGAAAATGAATAGGCATTCAGAATAGAAATGTACTGACACAAAACTATAAAGGCTCGCTAGTATGTCTAGTAGTTATAAATTAAACTTGTTATAATTTCTAGAATAAGTTTTACTTTGAAAATATAAATGATTCGGAAAACCGCAAAATGAGTCCATCTTTTTCAGAATGTGAAATTTAAATTAGCCTCGATATATTAAACAAACGAAAATGAACTTAATTTTTAAAGAAATAAAGCTGTATCTATCTTTTATTTCCTCACAAGCAACTATCCTTTCCCTGCATCGTTCTAAATGAATTTCGAGATCTCTCACAAAGTAGACCCTTTTAATATAATACTGTTTTCTTATTTTCAGACTGGAATATTAAAATATGCTTTGTTAGAAGTATAAGTTTTTTGAAAGAATTCAAAAGCTGCGTTGTTGAAATTATTATTATTACCTTTTCTATATTTTGTTAGCGTAAACCCTGGAACCTGCACTTAGCAGGGTAGGTAAAATGAATCTGAGAACGTAGGCACTTCTGATCCCCACTTTCCACCGAATTCTGAGTTCGTGTGCCTCGTCACCAGAGCGAGCGAGCGAAAATATTAAATATTTTATTTCCACGAGTGGAAATCGAAGCCACAACCTGTCGTGTTACCAGTCGCACGCTTGTGCCTCTGCGCCACAACATCGAAATTGAACAAATTGGGTTTTTGGTGAAAGATATAATTATACTGTAATAATTCATTACAAGGAAAAATATTGTAAACGCGACTGGTTGTGGGTTCGACGATCCCCACTCGAGGAAATGAAATATTTATTTAAATTTATATTTCCATTTTTTCGCTCTGGTTGCGAGGCAAAGCGTGGCGTTGAGTTCCGCCATTGAGCACGCATTGCCTCCAGAATTCGGCGGAGGTAAATGTACATAAATATTTCATATCCTCGAGTGGGGATCGAATCCACAACCGGTCGTTTTTACTGTCACACTTTGTGCCCCTGCGCCACGACTGGCCTCAACAGTATATATAACATTTATTTTTTAACATTTACTTTCAGTCTAATTAAATCTAGCTTGAATACGCATTAATTTTAGCATAAGGTTTAGCGTAAAATTTAAAAATTGGTTAAGTGCAAGTCGCACTCGTTTACCAAAGCGTCCGGATCAATTTTAAAATTGTAGGTCAACGGGAAGTACAGCTTATAAAAAATTACAAACTTCAATTTGCCTAATTTCATCGTGATATTAATTTCAGTTTGATACCTTCACGTGATCCTTAGATATATAGGTGACAGACGGACTGACGGATAAAAAGGGGTGCTCATATAAGGGTTCTATATAATAGGAGGTACAGAACCTTAAAAAGAAAAAGCAAAGTGAGATTATTACCATGTACTTCCTATACAAAGACAAATCTCTAATTATTTCCTATACTTCTGAATGGAAAGATGTGGAAAAATATGAAAATTAATAAACTAACCGAGCAACGACAGGAAATCCAATAGACTACCTAATAACATATAATTATAAAGCTAATTACACATCTAGTACTAATGAATACATACGCGCCGTACATCATCCCTCTATATTAATGTAGGACAGCCTTATAATTATCAAAATGCCATACTAATGAAACGTTGTGATATTGTTTAGTAATTAACTGTTATTAATGTTGCCACAGTAAGCGTGTTTATGGGTAATGGAACTAAAATATTAGTATAGCATATCAGTTTTAGTAAAGTAGGTTTGATTTTGTTTTTTTTTTTTAATAACCGATTTCAAAGTAAGTAGGTTATAATTTTGACATGCGTATGTGTAGGTGATATCGTTTATATCGATATTTTATTATATTTGAGCAGCTACGGTTTATTACATTAAATTCATCATCAAAATCGTACCATATTTCTTAAATTTCGTATTGTATTGAAGTCATTTTTTATCCTTTCACTGCGGTGTCCACGATTCTGTAATCTATGTCACACACTCTGAATTTAGTATATGCTGTTTTGCGAAAAAAAAGATTACTTTTAGTAGTTAGTAGTATTTAGCAAATTTCCAAAAATAATTTTGAGTCTTTATTCTATTCCACTTTTTTATACCACATCAGTTACATAAGCTCAAAACTGTTGTTAAAAAATGAACAACCTACACCAATACTTAAAAATTGTACATAAAATTTGATTACTATCTAATCTCCTAGAGTACATCACGTCTAGACAGCGCATCATATAAACTGTGAAATGCCAAAGTGGCGTAAAACATACATACATACAAATATATACTAACATAATATTCTATAACCCTAAGGCTCGGTCCCGTGTAATGTGGCGTGAAGAAAAACAAATAACATTCTAGCGAGCGAGCCAGACGGACGGAAGACATCCTTTTTTAATATACATTTTTGCAGTATGTATATATATGTACTCGTACATTTTTCATTATTTTATTTAAAAATATTTAAATTGTCACAACTTTATGCGGAAAAATTATTTATAAAGTTGCATTGGGTCTGCTGCATTCGCAAATACGTCAATATTGCACCAAAAGAGCGAATTATAATATATATACTGTATTTTAGTACTATCTTTAGACTACGACTTTGTTTTCGTTAACTTTGAGTTTGAGTTCAGACTAAAAAAACGTCAACGTCAAAATCTATATTTTTTTGGCATGAAAGGCTAATACTCGTAATATCTACAATGGAAAGAGAATACGGAGAATACGGATAAGGTTAAGTAATTAGAACTTTTAGGTATTAGCATTATATTTATAGGTGAATAGTATACAAAAGATAAAAAATATTATATTTATCCATTTATATATTTTCTTTCCTGGAAATATTAAGTATATATCTATGATTTGAAATAATAAATTAAATAAAAAAAATGCTCAAATAGTAATTTTTACTACTGCAAGAAGACATCAAATTATCTTAATATCTATCGTATTTTCCAATTTCAATAAAAAAAACTGTATGTTGATGAATCACTAGTTTTTTTTTTAAATATTCCATACCATAACTAATTTTTTTTTGATATTATATAACTAATAACAATAATATAACAGTAATACGAAACGAACACTTTTCTTTTCATCAAAGATCTGTGTCAAGTGTCATCGAAGGAGCAACTTAATTGCTGCTTATCATAAAGACTACGACTATTTCCGAGGAGGAAAACGTAACATTATGAGATGAGTCTCTGAGAACGCTCGAGCGTTGGAAGCTTTTATAGGTTGCGTGACTTTGTGCAGTAGGTATAATATATATAAGATTTTTATAATATACATAAGGACATATAACATTTTTGCTATGTTATTTTAATATTATTTGCATGAACATTTTTCTCAGATCGTCGTCGCGTCGTCGCTGTAGTTTCACCTGTAGGACACCTTATCGAAAATTCAGTCCACTTTTGTTAGGTTTAGGAACCAAAAAAATGAAAAATGTTTATTTCTAGAATTAAAATTGCAGCGATAATCAATGCATGTTCAGCTAAATGCTATAGCGAGCAGTTAATTACTATTAGTTTATTCTATACAGATATATAATATTTATCATTTATTTATTTACCAAAGCTTATTTATATTGGCTATTTTATAAATAATTTTTCTCATATTTGTATAAATGAGAAAAATGAAAAAAAAACTGCAAATTTCCGAACGAACGCTAAACAAACCTTCACTATTATTCAAATCTTGTTTAAACTCTAATCTTATCTCTATATATAATAAGACAGTAAAAATATTTTGTCTGTACATTTAGTAATTTTGACTGAAATGGATAGAGGGACACTTAAAAAGACTAATAGAAAGCAAAAAGATTTTTTTTTAATTTCTTGTCTGTCTGTCTGTCTGTCTGTCTGTCTGTCTGTCTGTCTGTCTGTCTGTCGACATATTGTTGTCCGCATTTTTCTCTGAAACTACTGAACCGATTTACTTGAAAATTTTACCAATTGCTTTGTTTTAACTCAATCTAGGTTCTAAAGTTTGTTTCATCAAAATCGGTTCATTAAAAAAAAAGTTATCGTCATTTGAATGAACTCAAGGCATTAGCTTGCCAGCGAATGTT
>JAATLQ010036454.1:0-38561 GCA_013421005.1 Heliconius erato x Heliconius himera | reverse complement strand
TTCAATGAATTTGGTGTAGAATCACCTTTGTTTAGTAGCCCAATTCCACTATCCTTCTCTTTAGGTGTACTCGGTCTACTATCTAAGCCGACAGCTGTTAGCATCTTATTATCACTTCCAAATGCTTTCTGCAGTACATTAGATGATGAGGCAATCTTCTGTGTTGCACTTTGCTTTGTTAAAGCACTAGTTATTGTTTTTTCAATACTACCATTAGTATGTTGTTTGCCAGAGGGTTTTGATGCAATACTTTCAGTAGAACCATGAATAGTTGTATGGTTCAAAGTTCCAATCATACCACTACTTATTTGAGTATCAGATGAATCTTCATTTGTCTGTGATTCAGTTTCACTATTTCGTTCATCTAAAAATGAATAAAATTAGCAACAGTGTATAGCCAAATAGTCCATTTTTAATATAGTGTACTTTTCCCAGATACTTACTTTTCGCATCAGCAGGGTCTACTAATCCACTGACAGCCTGAAAATATAGAAAATAAATATTTATTTATTTTATTAAATTTTGTATTTTATTTATGCTAAATTTAATAACGTGTTATCGTAAATTTTAATTATAAAAAGATGGTACTTACTGCCATAGAAGTTATAGAAGACTTGGAGAACAATCTTTCAGCTTCTTTAAATTTTCTGTTGCGTTTGTCTGCTTTTGAATTAGTACTTTTGTTAGTTGTAAGATATCTGTCCCAGCCTCTAATAATATTTCCATAAAGTTGTGTGTCTTCTAAATATGATCCTTCAAATGCATATATTTGGCGTTCTAAGTTAGCCAAGGTTTCCTAAAATTATGTTTTTAGGTAAAAAAATTATATTGTACAAAAACATATTGGAATTTATTAAAAAAAATCTCGGTACTCACAGCAACCTCCGCTTTTCTTTTAACTAATTCGGCAAGTTCAGCTCTTGTATCAGCGACCGAAGTTTGTTTGGACGCCATATTGACTTTTTTTACTTGTACGCTTTGGGTTTCACTAGCAGGGCTTTGCGGTGAAACAACCATTTCGCTGCTTTTATTTTGCCTTTTACTCAAATTACAATAACAAACAAGCTGTTATAATAAAATATTAAGTAACTTTGCGCAAAAGAATATACATTTGTATTAAAAGACTAAAATAAGTTACAGTTCTCACATTTCATTTGTACTATAATGTCAGGTTCAGAATGACGTTTCTTAATCCATATTTCTTCGCATTTGTCACTAGTATGACGTCATGGATAAGTTAAAATTGCCAGCATATAAAAATATATGTAAATATTACACATTACAGTACGGTAGTTGGAAGTTCTCCGAAACGCACAAATTTCAAGTTCCTTATGTTTACTCATAAGAGTAATTTACTCTTTTTTTTAGAAGATGAATATCAAATTAAATAGTTAACTAAATAATAAAAAGGTAGTCTAGACAAGTTTAATGATTAGGTGCTTAAAAAAATATATTTTAAGAAATAAACCTTATTTTTTTTATTTTATGTTGTTTTGGTGTATTCTTAGCTAATTTTCTTTTAAAAATATTCATAATTAAACTTTTTTTTTTTGCTACTTTCAATGAAATAAGTCTAAACTAAAAGTTGTTAATAATAAAACAATGATCACAAAAAAAGTTAACAAAAATAATGTCATTGATCACTCGAGCTTTTGTTTTAAAAATGACTATGAACTACGTTAAATATACTGATTATTTTGGGTTATAATAATGTTAGCATGCAGAGTTTTATTCTCCGACGCCACGGTAGCTTTAGCAAGGCAGAGATGAGTCTTAAATTGCATTCTCCCAATTTCAGCACATCAGTCCTCATTGATATTTTTATAAATGTAATTGATATTTTGTTTTGTTTTGATATTGTGTAGACTTTGATTACCGTACGATACGGTACTTTAGTTTTGTTATTAAACTAAATGACATTTAAATGGTTTGACATATTTTGTAAGGAATAAATCTGACATTTGTTGTGTTATCAATAAATATATCAATTCTTAAATATAATAATTAATGATTTCTTAAAGAAATAATAAAATATTTAATTAATACAATTATTTAATACAAGAATATATATTTTTAAATATGTCAATTACCTATATCCCTCGTGTAACTCAGGTACCTTACAGAATACTGATATAGTTAATAACATTTCATACTGGACCATTACCGTTTTTGTAATTTTCTCTTTTTTTTAAGCTTGATTCTCAGCAGTTGGATAGAGAATTGGAGGAATTATTGAAACAATATATATTTCAATCAACAAAATATTTTGAGGTAAAGTTCTTTAGGAACTTTTAGTATACTAGTTTTTATATATCAGGCATTAGCAAATACCAATTAATTAATAATTATATATTGTTTCAGCCTGGTATTTTACAAAAAATCCTTCCCGAGATTGACTTTCTTATTAGAACATGGCTATTCAAAAATTCTATTTATGATAAAAATGGTACTTTTGGGCAACAAATGCTTTCTTTAAAATATAAGACAGAAAATTTTACAAGTGCCAAGAAATATTGGTACTTTGTTTATGTGATAGGTTTAAAATATATAAAGGACAGAGCTTTATTCAGTTTTACTTCAAATGTTAAAGTGCAAAATTTGCTAACAAAAATGGAAACATTTCAATTAGTTGGTGATATGTTAAACTTTTTGAGATTCATTCAAAGCGGAAAACATCCAGCTCTTATTGATTTTATATTAGGTCTAGAATTGACAGCAGAAAAATTAACTAGAGAAGATTTAACAGATTTTTCTTGGACTCGAGAACTTTTATGGCATAATTTGATAGTAAGTTACTATAACAATTGTTATTTTCATATAATAAAATCTAAAGACCAGCATGTTGCAAGAAGTTACACTGGGACAGTATCTTATTGAAAAGAGTGGGATTAAGTTTCACCACTCAACTTTAAATCAGGCTGAACAATTTCAGAGTGTTCAGAATGGACAGAAAAGACTATCTTGAAAATCTACAATATTATTGTAAACAATATGAATTGTACAAATTATTTTCATAAATAACTTGCGGATAGCATATTTACTGCAAGTTAATTATACTACATTTTATATTAAGACTAATATGTAATTAATAACATAATTTTAGGAATTAATTGGAACAGTGCTGTCATTAGTAAATATGTTTGGATTGAGGCAAAGAATGTCAAAAGTGTTGAAATATATGTGGTGGAGGAATCATATAGGACCATCTGTTATGACTACACCAGCATTAATGACATTGCATACTGTGTGTGCATGTTGTTCAGAAAAACCTGTTTTACCATATGTCATGGGATGCTCTCATATATTTTGCTATTATTGTTTAACTGTGAGTATATAATATTATATTTTTCATATAGATTATAAAAAAAAAAGGAAATTAAATTGTGAGTCAGACTCTTAAACCAAAGATTTCAAATCACGAATAAAGTGTTTCATGATTGTAGGTAAACAGGAGGTAAACAAAAAAAATTACAAGTGTATGGTAGTTAAGAGCGACTACTTTTGTATGAAATTAAGTATAAATAAAAAATTGAATAAATCAGCTTTACGCTGTATCCTGCACACAGTAGGGTAGGCAGAGGGAACCTGGTGTTAAGACACTTTCTGCAGAATTTTGGAAGCATTGTGTGTTGAGAGGCAGAATTCAACATCATACTTTGCCTTGCTTATTGTTTTTTATATTAAAAAAAAATTAATGAGTAATTTATTTTCAGTATATTTTATAATAAAATCTATAGGCCATCACAACACAGTCTGTCTGATTGTAAACGCGATGGTAACAGAGTGGGTTAGCAATAGGTTTTATAGTAAAAATTATTAAAATGTGAAGCTAAAATAAAAATCTTATTGAATATTGTTACAATTATTATTAATAATCATATCAAAAGGGCGAGTTGTGGCACAGGGGCACAAAGTGTAACTGTAAAAATCGACTGGTTGTGGGTTTGATTACTACTCGAGAAAATGAAATATTTATTTACATATATATTTTTATTTCTTCGCTCTGGTTTCTAGGCAAACCGCGGCGTTGAGTCCCGCCACTCAACACGCGATGCCTCCAGAACTCGGCGGAAAGTAGAGAACGGTGTGTCTTAACACTAGGTTCCCTCTGTCTACCCTGCTGTGTGAGGGATACAGTGTGAAGCTGATTGAAATCTTAAAAGAAAGAAAGATTTATTTTTCTTAAATTTGATGTTATTGTATTTATAAAAAACTGAAGACCGATTAAACTTAAGACTGATGTTTTTTGCAGGCTAACAAAGCAGCAGATCCAGATTTTGTTTGCCCGAAGTGCTTTTTTAATGGAAAAGATATCACGAAATTTGTTATGGCATAGAAGACATTTTAACGACCTATTTCTTCAAGTGTTATTATCATATTAATGAAAAAAAATATTTAGAAATGTATGATAAAAATATAGAAAGATATGGCCATTCATGGTGCAGGGGCACAAGTGTGTGATTTTAAATGTGACAGGTTGTGAGTTCGATTCCTACTCAAGGAAATGGAATATTTATTTAAATTTATATTTTCATTTCTTCGTTCTAGTGTTGAGACAAAGCGCGGCGCTTACTTCCGCCTCTTAACACGTAATGCCTCCAGAATTTGCCGGAAAATGGGGAACGCAGTGTGTTGTGTGCGGAATACAGTACAGCGTGAAGTTGATTTTTTTTTGAAAACCCTTGACCCTTGAGATTTTTCAAGAGAAGCGAGTTTGAGTCTCGCTATGTTTAAAGTTCGATATTTCTAATTATTTTTATTTCGTTACATTGTGTTGTTATATATTTATTACATAGGAATTCGGTCATATATTATCAGGGTACATTGTGATATATTAAATAAATAAAACATTTATTAAAATATGCTTGTTTTATTCTAATCTAATTATATTTACATAATGAAAACTTTTAATTTATAATGAATGGTTTGTGACATTGTACTCTAAATAAAACAATGATATGATACCTACTACTAAACAATTTACAGTAAATATTTACTACTAAATACTATGTATCTACAGAAACGATATATTTATCTTATTAACATTTACTACTTCCTATGGCACAAAATGAAAACATGGTAAAATTTAGAATTTAGATAATTATAAAAAGATTATACATATGTTTAATGTATGATGCAGTGCATGATAGTGTGTTTAGTTAATAAACAAAAAGCTTTTACCATTTTTCTTATTTTTGTAAACAAAGGATGTCTACAAAAGGCACCTAATCTAAATTTTTCTTGTCTAACTATTGGAAAAAAATGTCTTAAAATAAACAATTACGCGGTTTTCGTGTACATTTAATTTGTACTTTACTTGGAACAATATAATAAATATATATATATTTTTTCAAATGATCATACCAAACAATATACAAAACTTCTGATCTGTACGAGAATGAATGCCTAATGCCTGTGCATTAATACACTTAAAAAGAGATTCCAATCACTAATAGATGTTATTGTATGAAAACTCACTATGAAAAGCAAAGTTTCAAAAAGCTTTGTTACATATAAATAAATTGTTTTTTTTTTCAAATATACAAATATACACAACATGTCTTAATTATTCATCCAATTAAGTAAGTGGCGGACATAATTATTAATTCACAAAAATTATGCCTCTAAGATAAATTAATGTTTCATATTTATTATGGTAATCAGAACGTTGCAAGTGCAAAGTCCTAATGTTTGTTATCTTTGCTATTGTGAACATTTGCGTGGAAACCGGTCTCCCAATCCGCTACGTAGTCCACTGTCCGCACCGAACCGTCCGGTTCCACCAAGGAGTACTGACCTGGATAAATTAATAAATTGATATATATATACCTATATTTATTTCTTAGTTATCTATGGATAGCGAAAGGCTTAGTGCTGTTTAATTAGTGCTGTACCGCCAGTAATTGGTATTTAGACAGATACCATTGCATTTATCATACATTCAACAGGTTAGCAACGATTTATTCAAATATTTTTATTCGGTTAAGTTATTCTTATGTAAATAAAAGGAGTTACATTTACATTTTTTAAATTATAATATAAATTGCATCAATTCATTTATTTTAAAAAATTATAAATTACCGGGAGGATGTTATGTTTATAATTTGTTTATCTAAGTTAGATTACGATCAATTTACTAGTTGCATCCACTTCAAGTATCCAAGATGATAAAAAAAGCCAAAATCAAACGATGACAACTTTTTATTACGTACAGAATATTATTATTAAAAAAATGAGGAATCATTATATTTTATTTCAGTTCAATGCTTCCATTCCGCATGGCGAGGTACACAGTGAGAATAAGAATTTTCACTTTTCTTTCGGATTCAAAACATTTTGCATTGAGTGGCGGATCTTAACGCCAATTTTTTTCTGTCCAGAGTTGGAAAATGAAAATAATGTATGTATAATCTTTTCTCCAACTGGGAATTGTATCTATAATTATCGCGTTTACATTGAGACGCTGTTCCGCTACGGTTTCAAAGCCAATTTTAATTTCCAATTTCAATTGTGATATTGTTACTTACCTCTTACGACATCGCCGTCGCGTTCTTCTTTCTGTTGCTTGATGTCTCCGGTGTGGGGATCGTTCACGTGGTATTCATAAGCGTAACGAGGATGGGCGTCCTGAAATATGCAATTATATTAAGAAAATCTATAAAAAAGTCAGTGTTTGATTTTAATAAATAAAAAATCTTTAAATGTGTTTTTTTACTGCTTTAATATTTTTTGCATGTAAGCAGTAGAGAGTGGTTGTAATCTAGTATTTTTTTGAAACTAAGACTCCGATCGAGAAAATAACAATGATCGAGTCGATCGAGTTGTACAATGATGGATGATCAATCAATGATCCATTCTTTAATTACATAGAAATTAACAAAAATTCTCATTTACCTATTATTATACTGAAATGTACCAAAAGAAAGACAATAAAGATTATTAAAAGACAAAAAGATTTTTAAAATTTAATTCGGCGGAAAATGGAGAACAGAGTGTCTTAACACTAGGTTCCATCTGCCTACCCTGCTGTGTGCGGGATACAGCGTGAAGCTGATAGCATAATTAGTTCAATTAATATTTTTTAATTTAATTAATCATTACTATATCATGAAAATGCAATCATATAACTGTAATTAACGTGTTAAAGTGTAAGTAGGCTCATATTTTTCCTCTTCCTACTAAGAAATTAGTATAACAATTTGTGGTTTGTATATCATGCCACCCATCAGTTTAGTACTAGTGAAAGTGAATGCTGTGAATTAGTTCCTGTAAAGTATATCTACTAATAGTTATATTGAAATCATTTAGAATGCGCGAATTTCAACATTCTATGAGAGCGTTTAACTTAAAGTTTGTTTTATTTGTAAAATACAATCCTTTAGAAATTTCGTCATTGATTTATTTTGTTTTATTTATAAAGCTGTTGATATATACATAGGTACATTTTTTAGCTTCAAGCTGTATCACGCACATAGCAGGATAGGCAGAGGGGAACTTGGAACCTAGTATTAAGACACTTCGTTTCCATTAAGACACTTCCGTTCCCTAATTTCCACCGAATTCTGCAGGCAGTGCATGTTAAGAGGAACTAAACGCCGCCCTTTGCCCAGTTATGAGATAGTTGAAATTAAAATATTGGATATTTCATTCTTGAATCGTCGCATTTACAGTCGCACGCTTGTTTGATTGTCGAAAATATTGCCACTACGCCACGACTAGTCTTACATACAAAAATATATTTTTTAATTCTGGATATATGTTATTATTGCAGAATTTAAAACTATTGATTCCAATTTTGTGGAGCTGATTGAATGTATTTACTAGAAACTCATCACTACTTGACTCGTAGTTCAAAAGACGAGTGAAGATAAAGAAATAGGCCTTTACCCTTAAGTACGCATAAATATTGATGTAATTAATTATTTGAGGGCGCACGTGTGACTGTAAACGCGACTGGTTAAGGGTTCAATTCCAACTCGAGGTAATGAAATTTTTATTTAAATATATATTTCTATTTCTGATGTGGCGTTGAGTTCCGTCACTCAATACGCAATGCCTCCTAAATTCGGCAGAAAGTAGGGAACGAAGTGTCTTATAACACAAGGGTTCCGTCCGCCTTCCCTGCTATGTACACAGCAGGGATACAGCGTGAAGCTGATTTTTTAAATTAATTATTTTTCGCACTGTAATTTTTTGAAATATAATATTATGTATTATTTATTTAGAGCTTAACTTTCATATCAATTAATTGTAAATTATTAAATATATATTTAAACTTAGATAATGAATATATGATTGACATAATATGAACTACATCTACAACTCTCATCAGCTTTATTTGAAGTCTTAACATTCATAAGAAGTCGCTACCATTATATCATTTGATACGCATAAATTAAAATCGTGCTACTAGTTTGTGACATTCCGTTACAACGTCTCTTTGAAATAAGAGTTTGAATGTCGAAAATATTACATAACGCCACACTCTATAAGACAGTGAAAGAAATTATAATTATATATATTTTTATTTTAAATGTTGTATGCTAAACATTATAATATTACATTAATATAATTATGTAATTTAACTGCTCTGTTTTTAGTGGCCGCCGTGGCGCAGCGTTTGACAGCACACGACGGTTGTACGTTCGATTCCCATTCGGCCGATATAAATTATTTTCTTTGTTGTGATAAAAAGACAAAGTGCAGTGTTGAGCTCCGCCAATAAACACGCAATGTCGCGAAAATAGGGCTGTGCATTTGAACTGAAATGTCTTAATACGAGGTTTATATAGCCTTTACGCACTATTCGGATTTATAGTACGGTATTGTATGTACGGTGTAGACAGTAAGAACTTAAAGTTTCAGAGTAATTCCGTCTATCATCCATCTGTTACTGGTACTTAACAGTAGCGTAATTTAATAGGAAAAAAAATATAAATATTCTTTCCACAGAATTTGTTGGTTCTGTTAAATTAGATGTTACCCCCCTACTTATATTGTATATTTGGTTAAATTTAATAGTTTTTTTTTTATCGCAGCTTCACGCTGTATCGTAGGTAGGCAAAGGAAGGAAGTTAAGACACTCCGTTCTCCACTTTCTGCCGAATTCTGGGGGCATTGTGTGTTGAGTGACAGAACTCAATGCCGCGCTTTGCCTCGAGACCAGAGCGAAGAAATGGAAATATAATTTTAAATAAATATTTCATCTCCTCGATTGGGAATTAAGCCCACAACCAGTCGGTTTTACAGGTACACTTTGTGCCCCTGCGCCACGACTGGCCTCAATAATTAATAGCTTTTAATAATCATTAATTTATACATCTAGATAGTTAAAAGATAAGTTAGTAAATTTTAACGTTTTAATCGCAAAACGGAGAGCAGAAGCTAATACAAACTGATTTGACAGTTTCGTTCGACATCATTACAAGGAACACATTTTACGCTAAGCCGCGATGATTGCGTTGAAGAAATTACTAATTATATTAAGGTTCAGGTTTGAGTATAATATATATTTTTTTCTGTTTCACGCTGTATCCCACACCCAGTAGGGTAGGCAGAGGGAACCTAGTGTTAAGACACTCCGTTCCCCACTTTCCGCCGAATTCTGGAGGCATTGCGTGCTGAGTGGCGGAACTTAACGCCGCGCTTTGCCTCGACACCAGAGCGAAGAAATGAAAATATAAATGTAAATAAATATTTCACTGCCTCGAGTGGGGATCGACCCCACAACCAGCCGATTTTATAGCCACACTTTGTGCCTCTGCGCCACGACCGGCCTCATAATATTAGATACTAGGAATTAATGTGCACACGTTGCTAACATGATAATAAGGTAAATCCCAGGATGATTAAGTTAGATTATTTGATCCAAGTTTTTAGGGTATCGTACCTCAAAAGGTAAAATCCTTGTAGGATTTCTTTGTTGTCCGTCTGTCAAAACCATTTATCTCGAGATCGCGTGGAGATATCAAGCTAAAACTAATATTAAATATGGTCTATGGTCCCTTAAAGCAAAGGAAAAATCAGTGTCTAAGTCAACGCAATGAAATGATAAGCATTGGTTTTTGTTTTTAAAATTTGGCACGAAGAGAGAACTTTCAATACAGGTAAAGAAAAAAAAACAAGTTCCGCGTCAAGCCTGATAAGTGTTAATGTGGTCTACGGTGATGCACGATCCTTAATAAAAATCTTTGAAGATTGTATGTCATGTCATAGGAAATGCAGGCACCGGTCATGAGTTCCATTCTCTTTGTGAGAATGAAGAATGCAGTCGTTTTGTTGAAAAAATGAGCTGACTCATTTTTGACATACACATACTATTGTTAAAAGATATCAAGTAATATACAATTTTTATACGATAAATGTTTCGATTATTATTTTCATCCAAGCAATTGTGACATTTAAATGCATTAGCATTATGTTAAATGCCATATTATTACGTAAGTGTGATACAGTTCAATAGGTAACAATCGAAATAAATTAGTGCGATATAGTATTATTATCTTACTTTTGAAGGTTATAAACTAATGCACTTTACAAGGAATTGTTATACTTGGTGAGATTATTAGTTATAGTTTTGAATTTTTTTTAGCATATAGCAGGGTAGACAGAGGGAACCTAGAAATCTAGTGTAAAGATATTCTGTTCCCATTAAGACACTTCCATTCTCTACTTTTCACCGAATTCTAGAGGTGTTGAGTGGCGGAGCTCAACTTTTGTGCCACGAAGGCTTCATTAGTTATATTATTTGTAAATATTTTAAAATAAACCATTTAATTATTTTAATCGTAGGAACAGTATCTGTAATTAATAACTGTAGAATAGTCGTATTGAATTTGTTGCATAATTTATACAACATTATTTCTTAGGAATAAAGCTGAGTTGAGAGCTAAGACTGTATATTATTGTGGGTGTCATATTCTTGTTTCGTGGAATCTATTAAACATTTTCTTCACAATTCGTGGCATAATATTGCAGTAGCTTATCTGTACTTTGAATAGGAATATATACCACTTCACTTCTAAAGACTGTATTGATTAATAATATATATTTACGATATATTTTTAATTGAAACCATTCAAGATTTTTTTTGATGTCTTAGAACCTGTTTGAACTTTCTGGTCACTGGTCATTTGAAATTTCGTTTTCAATTACGAGTGATTATGCAACACGTGCAGAAATACCCCGTAGGGTGTAATATAACATGGTATCGAGATTTATTAAATCAAGGTCACACAAGGTGTTTAATATTTAAAACTACTTTAAAGTAGAAACGATGTTGTAAATGATCTAGGAATTTCTTAATATGATTTATATAATAAAACGTAAAAAAGCAAGTAAAATAAAATATTTTCTAAACTTAACACTTAGCCACCATGGTGGTTTGCCATGATGTCTTTGAAGATTAGAATAAATTTAAGTTCGAAATCTATTTTTATATTATTTAAATTAGTTAAGAGTAGACTTAGTTAAGAGTATAATAATGTAATTATACTCACATAGTTTTCCACAAATTCAGCGTGAATATTCTTGGCACCATGAGCTGATGAGGAGTAACTGGAAGATGCTGAAGCTACAGCCACTGGTACATGTGATACTTGTTGGCTGATTACTGGTGCTGAATAGTGCCTTAAGTTTGATAATTGTTGAGATTGTTGTGACACTGATGATCCTGAGTACTGAACAGCTGGGGCAGAGTAATGAGCTACAACAGGCACACTATGTTGGACCACTGCTGGAGCTGCATATTGAATAGCAGGTGCAGAGTAATGAGATATGGGAGAAGCGTATTTTGTTATAACTGGCGCTCTATACTGAACTGCTGGAGCAGATATATGAGAAACAGAAGAGCTCGCGTATTGGGAGACTGATGGAAGTTTGTATGATGATGCAACATTAGCTAATGAAGCTTGATTATATTGGTTGACAAATGAATAAGAGGGGGCAGCATATTGAGCTGATTGGGCCTTTAATGCTGGTGAAGTTGAATATCCAGCAGAAGGAGCAGCATAAACTTGTGAGACAACTGGTCCTACTGATTGTGTGAAAGAGTGAAGAGAAGCTTTTGCTGCAGAACCACTGGAATAAGCAGATTGTTGCGATATTAAGTTTTGGGAAACGTATGTTTTTGCTGGAGCTAAAGAAAACTTAGCCTGCAATGGGGCAGCAGTTATTTTTGCTATTATTGGTGCTTGAGCATAAGTTGCTTGTGGAATAACTGTCCTAGTAGCTGCCGATAGTCCTGCAGAAGTAGCATAACCATGTTCTTCCTTTTGCGCTGAATATTCTGCATCTAAAGCAGCAGCAGCTTGAATGGCGATAGGAGCTTGGTAAGAAATTGGCTGTGCTTGATAGGCAATTTGGGGTGCCGCGGATTTGAAAAATACAGACTGCGAGTATCCACTTGAACTCTTTTGCCCGCTCGATGAACTTAAAGAAAGAGATTGTAGTAATCCCGGCGCTGCCGTGGCTTTAACACTTGCTAAAGATAACTGAACTTTAGGGGCAGGATAAGAATATCCTGAATGGCCACAATCTTGTGCATTATTTAATTTACTCAGATGGTAGTTGAGGTCAGGATCGTGATAAGCTAGTGCATTAGAAAGGAATGCAGTAGCTATGACTAATATCTGAAACGTAAACAAATAAAAAAATAAGATATTTATGATTATTATAGAAAAACTCTATATTATGTATGTATGTTTGTATTTATAGACATATGTAGGTATATGTTATATGTTTATTTACAAACTGTATACAGACCATTTTGCACTCATATCATCAATTTATACCAATTTTAATAGAATTCAAAATTTTCAAGTAGACTTTAAAATGTTCTTAAATATTTTTTTTATAATGTTGAGAGTTTATTTTAGTTTATGCATTAATTCTTAAGGCACTACAATGTATGACTGTAATTATCTTTATAAATTGATGCTTTGTAATATAATAATTTGCTCAAAAAATCAAAAGCTGAATAAGTAACATTTTAATATTTGGTATATACAAAAGACTTCAACGCGTTATATAAATTTATTTTTATAAGAAATATTTAAATATAATATATATGTTTATGTACTTTTAAGATTAAACAATAATTATCTTAATATTCATATTAACACTTACCGATTTCATGATGCGTTTTATTTTAATATTATTCGTCACTTTCGCTATCAAGCACTGATTATTTCACGTGTAAATAAAATTTGAGAACTAATTGTGTTTGGCAAAGCGTAATTCGAAATGAGAGCAAAGCGGACCCGCAAAGTCTTATATAGTATACACATATGTGTAAGAACGGGTCACACTTTTTCACATTCGCTGGCAGAACTGTGGGCGCGGCTTAGGGTATGACTTCAAAGTATTAGTACTAAATTGCATCTTATTTAGTATGCAAGTACATGGTACTTGATATTTATAATTTATAACATAAATATAATTTTATAAAAATAAATAAATAGAACATAATAAATTATTATGATGTACTTTTTAGTTTTTTTCGAAATGTTTAATACTTAAATATTTATTCAAATTTTTCTTTTCATCAAATAGTTTTAAGTGTTGGTTTGCATTATGTTAAATATAGTGTTTTTTAATATTTTAGCTTAGTTATAACAAGACTTAAAAAATATTTTATTATATTCGGATGTTAGATAATTTGAGAGCTAATTTAGACTAATAATAATTAATGTTTGGTTTCTCATTTTTATATAAATTCTAAAGTTGAATATTATATAAGCGTAATTTAATTATTATTTAAAAAGATTTGTAACGTTTTTGAAACAATATTAATTGTGCTTAAAATTTCTATTTACTGTAAATAATTATTATTTACATATTCAAGTTCTTGAAAAACTCTTCAAGAGCGATAAATGATAGTAAGTTTTATTATGTAGGTAAAACACTAACACTAATCACTGATATATCAAAAAATAATAGGATATGTGGCCAGTCGTGGCTCAGCGGCATGAAGTGTGACTGTAAAACCGACTGGTTGTGGGTTCGATCCCCACTCGAGGAGATGAAATATTTATTTAAATGTATATTTCTATTTCTTCGCTCTGGTGTCGAGGCAAAGCGCGGCGTTGAGTTCTGCCATTCATTCATTTTTATTCTGAACTGCACTGAAATACAGCAACTGTATTGCGACAGATCGCGCAGCCATGGTTTTGACATAAAACCTTAGGCAGTAGGTAATAAGTGTTGGTATTAAAACCATAATTTGATGTTATAGTGACTTGTGATCTATTACTCTGTATATATACTTAGGCTTACTGTCGATATGTTTTATATTTTTTTAAAAGATTATGTTAAATATTATTAATTTTATTTGTCTCTTATTTTAGCTTCTCTGTGTATCCCGCACATAACAGGTTAGACAGATGGAACCTGAGAATGCAGTATTAAGAAACTTTCAGCTGAATTTTTAAAACATTGTTTGCTATTTGCCAGAACGAGGAAATTATAATACTTAAAACTTAATATTTCATTGCCACGAGTGGAAATCGAACCCACAACCGTGGCTTTTACACTTAACACGATTAAGCTTCTGCACCACGATGGTTTTTATTTGACTCTGGTTCTTAAATATTAATGTTTTTTTTATATAAGATATGAATTATGTAGTTTTATGTTTTTTATATTAAGAATGATGAATTGATTTATTCGAACACATTTTTACAAGCCATTACAGAGTCATCTTCGTTATAATTTTAATATTTGAATTGATGATTTGCACTCTGATGAACATGATTATTTTATTTGATGTACATAAGAAGTAAAAATGTAAATAAGAAGTTAATAATAATATCTTAAAAAAACCCATGGGATTCTGACACCCAACAGATAACTTATGCAAAATACATAGAAAATTTAGAACAGAGTATCATAAGATTCTTCTGACAGGTTCTTTCTGCCTGCCACGCGTTATTTTTGGAGATAAAGATAGTATGATGAAAATCATATAAAAAAAAACAAGAACGATGTCTTCACTCGTTTCCAGTAACGCACTATTATATACATATATTTGTGAAAGTAATTATCTCAAAATTAACTTTTCTCGAAAATGTATTTAGTTCAAATCTTTTAATAAAGGTCGTCAACTTCACATTCGCTTATGAAATAATTACAACGGGAACAATAAAATAAACTCAATGACACTCAGTGAAGCGAATATTAAGATCAAAGCGTAAAGCGACACTTTAAAAAAAAACAACAATATTAATATAGTGAGTTGAGTTTAAGTGTTGAAATAATACGGGTATCGCTTACACGCTACTAAGAAGGTTAAGCCCTATTTAACAGTCTCTAATCCATGTGAATTAATCACTGTTATTTATAATTAAAATGCTGATTACATAGTTTGTTGAATAAGTCTTAGAGGGCAAGCTGATAAGATAACTGATGACTGATAGGTGGTGGGTTCGATTCCCATTCGGGGAACTTAAATACTAAATATCTTCATTTCATTTCAATATTCGATTTGGTGTCGAGGTAAAGCGCAGCGTCGAATGCCGCCACTCATTACGCAATACCTCCAGAATTCAGCGGAAAATGGGGAATGGAGTGTCTTAACACTAGGTTCCCTCTGCCTACTCTGCTGTGTAAAGCTTAAAAAATTTATTAAAAAAATATTATATACTGAGTTTTCATGTTACAGTTTACATATTAAAGTGTGATGTTTTGTACCTTTGGAGAGTTAACTATCAGTAGCTATAAAATATTTTCAATGTTAAATTAAAAACTTAATAGTGTGAAAGGTAGCGTGCCGCCTAATTATCGTTAAATGTTTGTATTAAAATGACATATTTATTTTACTCGGTCGACTGACAGTTGATGTTGATGACAGATGTGTTTTGAATTATTTCAGTATTATACCCACATTTAGCTTAACACTTAGAGACTGTTTTCATCCAATTAGTTTCAACAAATATAAATCATCAATTGTAAAGACAGAAATCTATTTTATGCAATAATTAACTTTTCATTATATGTTTTGCTACAAATAATACTGTTTTATTTTACTTAGGTTCCCGCAAAATTGGACTTAAGACTTAAATGAATTGATGATAATATATTACAGCAAGTGTCAAAAGAGCCTAGTGCTAATACCTAAATTAATTTAAATTTAGAACATTAGTCATTTAAATAATTAGCTGTTCTAAGTCCATATAATGAAGATAGTACATAAAGTATAGAGGATATCATTACATTTATATTTAATTCATGATATTTTACAATTTGTGACATAGAAAAGAAATAATATTTGTCATCACATTAAAAAAAAGGTAGTTTTTTTTATCTTAAGTGACTTTTAAATGTTATAGTACTAATTAAAGCTATAAATTTGTTATCAGTTAGTCTAGATTTGAATGTTTTAAGATATTATGAAAATCATTACGTGTCTGTAAGCTCGCGTCGCTTAGTAACCCTATATTGCGTCACCATACATCGCACACGCGTGATATCCCGATACTATCTCACGCTGAATCTTACTTAAGTGTGTCACTCGGTTATTTAGAGCACTTTAATAATTTATATTGCAAATATTAATAAAAAAAACAGAAATTTTTGGAAAATAATTTTGCATATTTCTATTTTGAACATGTTAGTAGAAAAATATTTAAAACAAACATCAGAAATTTTTGGAAAATAAATTTGTATATTTCTATTTTGAACATGTTAGTAGAAAACCGTCACTATTACTTTAACAATATAAATTATATAAAGTAATTACTTAATGTAATAATCCAATTTTGTAAATTCGATTCAGTTACATATGTATTGTTTTATCTATATTGTTTGTGATTTTCTTCACGCAGAAAACATAATAATTCAAAGCTGTGGACATGATTGTTTATTATGATATATGATTATAATTTATAAGTAATGACTCATACAATAACAATAATATAAGAACCCACTAGAACCATATTTGATAATAACATTTCGTTTATTTTCTATAAAAAATATACAAGATTTTTGACTGACACTCGTGTCAAACTCTTACTGAAATCAAAAGATTGATGATATTCATATTTTGTTTTTATTCCATTCTTATATCTATATAAGAGATGAAGAGTGTCATAAAAATACAAACAAATATGAAATTTCTATAGTGATATATAACAACTATTATAAACTTTGCCTTTCATAATTTTATTTATAAGTAATCATTAAATTTATAGTTTAACTTCAAAATATGTGTGTAACAACTCTACAACACATATGCAGTAATTTAAGTTAAATTGGCTATGGGTGGCACCTTACATAAGGCGCTAGCCCCTAAGCTGCAGTCTGTACATGTTGCGAAACTAATCCTACATCTGAAATAGGTTCATATATTAATTGCTACGTAAATTATGCGCGTTTGAGGTAATGGAAACTTATAGATAACATGTCTATTTATTAAAGAAACTGACGTAATTGGTTTGACGTGTGATATTTTATTGGTTTATTTAAAAGTAGGCGATATCTTCAGCTTCACGCTGAGAACGTGTTTGTAAATAATACTTGTATCGTATAAGAACGTATTATATCATATAACATGTCTTTGGTTTATTAAATAGAATTACGTTAGGTTTCGGCGAGCTTACATAAAATTTTAATTTCTTTTAAGGTATTTTTTAGCGTTACGCTTTACCCCGCACACCGCAGGTAGAAGGAATTTAGCGTTAAGACACTCTCCGTTTCCCATTATCCGTGGAAATCTGAATCATTGCGTGTTGAGTAGCGGAACTCAACGCCACGCTTTGCCTCGTCACCAGAGTGAAGGAAATGTATATATTAAATATTTAATTTCCTCGAATGGGAATCGAACCCACAACTTGTTGCGTTTACAGTCAAACTTTGTGACTCTGCGCCAAGACTAGTTTTTGTAACTTCCATTTCAATATAAAATTATCAAAAATATTTTTTTTGGAGTGTATAATATCGAAATGTTATATTCTTATCTTAATATAGATTAAGATTTAATAAAAAAGTTAACAATTTTATCTTTATACACGCAATTTCTAATTAAGTTTATCACTGAATGTTTTGCTATATTTTAAAATTCAACATAATGCAAAATCAAGTTTTAAAAGTGGCAACATATTATGTTTATTTTTCTTTGCTTTACTCACTGTATCCCGCACAAAACAGGATAGGTAGTGGAAACCCGGGGACCTAGCGTTAAGTCACTCCGTTTCCATTTTAAGACAGTTCCGTTTTCCACTCACCGTCGACTTCTGGAGGCATTGCGTGTTGGCGTGGGATTATTTAATTTACTATAGCACTCATTACAGTACATATAAACTAAATATGAGCTTGAGACTATTTTTTTTCTAACTTTCCTTAAGAAATTACATAGTTATTGTTAAAATTGCAAAAATCTCAAAATAATATTTGAGGCCAGTCGTGGCGCAGCGGCACGAGGTGTGACTGTAAAACCGACTGGTTGTGGGTTCGATCCCCACTCGAGGAGATGAAATATTTATTTACTTAAATTTATATTTCCATTTCCTCGCTCTGGTGTGGAGGCAAAGCGCGGCGTTGAGTTCTGCCACTCAACACGCAATGCTTCCAGAATTCAGCAGGAAACGGAGAACGGAGTGTCTTAACAATAGGTTCCCTCTGCCTATCCTACTGTGTGCGGGATACAGCGTGAAGCTGTTCTTTTTTCTTTTTGATGTTTTAAAATTTGAGTAAACTAGGAATCCGTGGCTTAAAATCACGGTAGTGTAAGGTCATGTCAAAGAAATTTTGATATGATGTCACAATTATCATATACTTTTACTGAATATATGTATGATCAAAAAAATTAAGTGAACAATAAATATAGTTTATTATGATAAAACGAGAATATTTATTGAGGCGTACTAATTGAAAACAGGTAACTGCCCACGTGTGCACAAAGAACGTAATATATACTACACATTTGATTTTATTATATTATAAATACGATTGTAGATAAAAGATAAGTTGCAGGGTCGTATTGGTCCCATGCCCTTTATTTGTCTATTTCCAAACGCCCCTTCACCTTTGAACAGCGAAATAGACCATAAATTTGTAATTATTTTAACTTTTTTAATTTTTTTTTTTTATTATTTTATAAAAAATAAAAATTTACGTCTCAATTAAAACTAGACTCAAGAAAAACAACGATAAGTAAAAAAAAACAATTAGGTATTTGTGATTTAAATACACCTTTAAAGGGTTATTTAGCTCTACATATATTTTTGAGGCCGTCGTGGCATAGACTCAAAACGCATCGATTATGGGTTCGATTCTGATTACTATTTTATTTGTGATTATTGTCATTTTCCTATTCTTTTAGACTAAGTGCGGCATTGAATTCCGCCAACATGCAATGCCGCTAAAATTTGGTGAAAAGTGGAAAACGGAATGTTGTAACAGTATGTTACTTCTCGCATATGCAGGGATCCATAGCGTGAATAACGTGCAGCTGATTTTTTTGTTCATGTTCAATAGAAGATAAAAGAAAAGGCAAAGTTTATAATGTAGCGAAATGGCATTTTTGAACAAGACAGGAATTTGGCTTAGGTATTTATTTAGCTGATGCATAATATACTCTGAAAATACTCTATGATATATAAACAGTCACTGACACATGGATGCATGCACACATATGGAGGCATTTTCTCTTATTTTCATATTATTACACTTTATATTTGGCATTTTTCTTTTGTTTTGTAGGAGTTGAAGTATACATCTTTTTTTTAATAGTACTCTTATATTACTCAATTGATTCGAAGTGGAAACTGTAATTGGCTGTATTTTTTGTTTTTATTTGTTTGTTAATAATAATATGTTATTATTTTCTATGTAATAAATATATATGAAATAAAAATAAAATATTAAATATTTCAATCACTTGAGTGGAAATCGAATCCACAACCTATCGTGTTTACAGCCACACGATTGTGCCCCGGGACCACGACTGGCCTCGTAATAATATATTCGTAGCTAATAAAATTAATTATAATGTTCATAGAGCATTGTTCTCTCGTCTAATCTATGCAAAAGACCTAACACTTTATTACCAATAACAATTGGTTACCTATTACTTTCCAATTAAGGCTCAAATTTGCGAGTGCAAAATTGTGCGTTTATTTTTATTTAGTGCATATGTGTGTGTGCTAAAATTTCAATATTTAAGTTGAAAGAAAAAGACTTATCAGTCATATGGTAGAAGTAATATCATTATGTAATGTAAGTATATTTAATTAAATTTATATTTCCATTTCTTCGCTCTGGTGTCGAGGCAAAGCGCGGCGTTGACTTCTGCCACTTAACAGGCAATGCCTCCAGAATTTGGCAGAAAGGGCAAAGGCAGAAAGTGGGGAACGGAGTGTCTTTCACTAGGTTCCTTCTGCCTACCCTGCAGCGTGCGGGATACAGTATGATTGATTTATTTATTTATTTTAACTATTATTGCAAATTCTATACCAAGATTTTTACTTTGGGAATGCCAGGGATTTTTTTTAACCACAGGTATGGGCAGTCAAATATGCTTAATTAATGATAGGCTATACGAATAGATATCCCAAACTGATAGTAATCTTCAAACTAGGAATGTGCAATGTGAAATCAATTATTCAACCCAAACACTTTTAAGAGACACACAAACAATTACTTTGTGACATCGATCAAAGTCAGGACACGTTACGTCACTGATAAGACAATCTTGCCTCCATCGCTCGAAACGGCGCGCGCGCATACTTTCACGATTATAAATAGAACTGATCTATATTTTCCACATATTATGTAATATATAAATATCTATTGAACAGAATCAAAAGCAAATAAATTTGCGCAATATGAGCATGTAAAAGTAATAAATTTAAATTGGGTATAGGTATATATGTATGTATGTATGTATGTAGTTATTTAAAATTACGAAATATTTTTAACACGCGAACATATTTTATTTTATGTCTAATAGATTTATTTTTGGTTAAATATTTTGAGTAACTCGTTTTATTATTTAGCTTAATAGATCAGATTTAATTACGTCCTAACATTTTATATAATGCTAGCTGTTGCCCGGGGCCGTGTTAAACATAGATTCACATCGCTTTTTTTATATTGTTTTTTTTATAATATGCCCGCGGTACCTCAATAGTTCCATCCTTTGAATATAAACAATTTTAATTGGCTTACTAATATAATTTTCTAATATATTTAGATTTTTCCTCGATTTTTATAAAGAAATAAAATATTTAAAAAAATTAAAATTATTTATAAAAATTATAAATAATTTTTTTTTAATGTAATTTAGTACTACGAGTACTCAGTTGCGGTACAAATCACTATTTGAGGAAAAAAAAGTAGAGCGAAAAATTCAACATTTCCATATGTTTACAAAATTATAACTAAAAAGAACATATTAAATTGATTATACATGTCAATAACAACGTATTCAAAATAAAAAAAAAAACTCTTAAATAATCAATGAAATTATCAAAACTTGAAAAACTTGTTTGTTTTGTTTGTTTTTATGAAGCAAGAGAAGAAAGAAAATACATGTACGTTATTTACGTAATACACTAGAACTAGTACGAGGTTTGAGTATTGAGATGGATTTTTGAAAACAAGGTCAATTTACTATAAAACAATTATTGAGAGGAAATGTTTATCGTTATGCTTTAAATAAATCAGGTTATAAGTAAATATATCATATTATTTGGACAACACACGCAATTAATGTATATTTGTATAGGTACTAGTATTTAGTAGTGTAAATACCAATATTCCTATCATTCTCTGTCATTAAAGTTATCGGGATCAGAAAACCAGTATATAGGAGACCTGTGCGGGGACACGCACACGTCCAACTCATAGGGACATCCCCTAAGAGAATATAAACATATTTGTCTGTGATGTATCAGCTAGGATCCATATCTCTGTAATTATGTAGTCAGTGAACCCTAACCGTTAGTGTTCACACTTTCCATCACTCTTCATCTTATGGAATTTGGATGGACTGAGTATTGAGACTAAGTATTTACATATACTTTTATTATACAAGAGAATTTTTAATATAAATTGTCATAAAAATACATTTAAAAATATTAAAAGACTAAGTTTTATTATTATTATACTTTATTTTGTATAAGACACTATATAAATAAAAAATACACTAAAGACGGTCTTACGTCTATGTAGAAATATCTTCTTAACAACCTTTAGGCTTTAGAGCGTAAAGAAATTTTTATAATTATAAACAGGTAAATGGGGAAAATGAAAAAAAAGTAAACATCCATGAATTCATCATGAATAATGAAAATAGACACATAATTAAAATGTTTATGTTATACATATTATAAATGTTATATCAAAAAATAATTTAATTTTTGATATCTTTTTTTCGATTAGTTTGTTCTACTGAACAAACTAATGGTGGATAGTCGTGGTGGACAATTTTCATTGATAAATAAAAATCATTGAGATTTTTTTTTAAAACCAAGATGTTGGCATAAACTGGTACATTATCTTCTATTTCTTATATTGAATTTGCATTTGGACCACAAAATGAAAACCACGAACAAAGGAACGGCATAAAAGGAAACTCTGATTGTAAAACAAAAGCTTCTCAAGGTAATTTCGTTTATCGAAGATTGCAACTGTGAGAGTGATGTGGTTATGAAACCTAATAAAGAAATCATAATTTATTTCCAATAAGTGGATAACTTTCAACGACCTTAAACAATGAGAAAAAAACTGACTTTATTAGTCTTTTTAGGGTTCCGTACCTTAAAAGGAAAAACGGATCACTTATAGGATCATTTTGTAGCCTACTTGTTCGTTTGTCGACACCATTTATCTCGAGATCGCATTGAAGTATCAAAATAAATTTAATATCAAGTGTTCAGGTCTACGGTCCCTTGGAGTGAAAAAGAAAATCAAGTTCCTAGGTCAACGTTATGAAAAGATACGAGTATTTATGTATCGATTTTAGTATGATATTTGACGCGTAATAAAAACCCATAGGGTATTTTTAGTGGAACTACAGCTATGAAGCGAGAACTAGCAATACAAATAAACGCAAAATCCCGAAAAAATGAAGTGAATGGGTATTTCATAGAAAAAAATCATTACAAACTTATATTTGTAGTTAATTCATACAAAATAAATGCATATGCCCGCAAATCTACTACCTGTATCTACGTCCCGTTGACTCACTATCCTGAAATAGGTAGGGAAGCCTCAATGGGCGAGTCCGACTCGTACTTAACAAGTTTTTTATATTTATTTTAGCTCTGTATTTTCCACAAAATTAAACAATATGCTAGGTGGTGTAATCTTTTACTGCAATTGAGAACGGGTAAAAATTCTAATGCAGATCAAACTCATCGACTGCCTCCATGTCACAAATTGTATTCTATATAATATATTTTGCTGTATATCAGAATGACTGTTTCTTATTATATTCTGGATTAGTTTAATAAGACAATTTGATTATGAAAATAGCTTTCCATATTCAAATACATATCCTAGATTTAAATATATATTAAAAAAAAAACAAACAACTATTAAATCATTAAGAATAGATACATTCAGTGATGCATAAAGCGAAACTTCTTCTAAGGAATTGTTAACTAACAACTTTCAATGGCACGTAAGTAGACCGTATCAATCTTAGAATAACACATATTAATATATAATTATGTGTGTGTGTATGTTTTAGATGTAATTTATTTTATTAATTATTAATATTTTTTTCTTTACAATATTTTGTTGAGGCCAGTCGTGGCGCAGCGGCACAAAGTGTGACTGTAAAACCGACTGGTTGTGGGTTCGATCCCCACTCGAGGAGATGAAATATTTACTGAAATGTATATTTCCATTTCTTCGCTCTGGTGTCGAGGCCAAGCGCGGCGTTGAGTTCTACCACTCAACACGCAATGCCTCCAGAATGCGGCAGAAAGTGGGGAACGGAGTGTCTTAACACTAGGTTCCTTCTGCCTACCCTGCTGTGTGCGGGATACAGCGTGAAGCTGATTTATGTTTTATTTAATATTTTGTTATTCCCTTTAGTTTGCACTTTCACAGGTTAATTGGAAGAAAACTCTTCTAGTGAAAAGTCCACCGTTGTGAATAATATTTATAATTGTAATTTTTTATATCTATCTGTACATATGTACGTAATGCAATAAACCCCTAAGAAGGAAATAAATAAGAATAAATTGAGATTTTCTTTTCCGGTAGCACAGGTGCATAGACAAAGGAAACACTTAAGTAAATGTAGAGCACTAGGAGATCAAAGATAATTTTTGTACAAAATATTAAATAAATAAGACTTGAATATTGAGTAAAACATAATGACTGATATTTTAAAAATATCCAAACCAATTTAAATATAAATAGTAGCTAGTACATATTTACATATAAAATAATATAAATTATATTTTCATTTCTTTGTTCTTGTGTCGAGGTAAAGCACGGCGTTGAGATCCGCCATCCGACACGCAATCCCTCCAGAACTCGGTGGAAAGTTGGGAACGGAGTGTCTTAACACTAGGTTCCCTCTGCCTAGCGTGCTGCTTGATTTTTTTTAAATAATACAAATTTGAATTGATAAATATTGTGTTTTTGATATATACATATAACGTCTCACTTTCGGTTAGTGTTATAAGGATACGATAACCATCAAGAACATTACATCGTGGGTATTTCGATCGTTTTGATACTTCAACAGCGACACAATCTGCCTACGATCTGCATATCGAGTGCTGACCCATATTCACAAACAAAACATAAAACCTCTCACTTTGATCTTATTTCTTCGATTATAACATTTTATTAAGTTTCCTTATTTATTAGCACCAATCTTACTAAATTCTGTCAAATTCTGGAGGCATTGCGTGTTGAGTGGCGGAACTCAACACCGCGCTTTGCCTCGACACCAGAGCGAAAAAATGAAAATACAAATGTAAATAAATAACTCGTTTCCTCGAGTGGAGATCGAACTCACAACCAGTCGATTTTACAGTCACACTTTGTGCCCGTGCGCCACGACTGGCCCTTTTTTTAGTTAGCCTTAAATAACGAATAACTAGGAATTAGGAACGCCATCGTACTGCTTTAGCCGCGTGCGCTGTAGAAATAGTTAAATATAATATATGTATGTACATTGTATTATACGAACCTTCCATTTCATTAGTTCTAAAATAAAGTCCTCGACGCCGTAAATAAATAAGTGACAATAAGGCATTTTGCGATTAAAAATAATTGAAAATTGGAAGGTGATATTTTACTGTTTTTTATCTGACAAAAATATTGAAGATAAGCTTTGGCTCTTAAAGCATGTATATTGGAAGTCTACTTTTCGAAAAATTGTAAAATTAAAATAATTTAACGCTCTGTATACGACTGCAAGCCTAGACTCGATTACTGCGGGGGGCGCCCTTGCCGCTGATGACGTCCTCTCAAGCAGCTACGTAGTACTTGCACTTTCTTAGAATTATGAAAAATGATGGAGTTCTTAAATTATACAATCAATCTGTTGACAAATAAGATAAATATAGGTGGTATGCCGGCCGCTAGTAATTGATGTATTTTATCGTATGACTAGAGGGCGCGCGCGGCTTCGCCCGCTTATTAGGAGTGAATTCTAAAAAAAACCACGAAACACGTGTTCAATAAAATATTTTTAATAGTCTGAATTTAAATTTTTATAAAAATCGGTGGCAATTTAAAGATTTTTCCATATAAACTTTCAATCCCTTATTTGAACCCTTAGGGGGTGAATTCTTAAAAACCATGAAACACGTGTTCAATGAAATATTTTTAAGAGTCTGAATTTCAAATTTTATAAAAATCGGTACAAATTAAATTTTTTTTCCATACAAACTTTCAACCCCTATTTCATCCCTTTAGGGTTAAAATTTTTCAAATTCCCTTCTTAGTGGATGTCCAGAATATGAAAATAAACATCTGCCCAAATTTCACGTTTCTACCATCAGCGGTTACGGCTCTGCGTGCGTCTTACCTCAGTCAGTCAGCACAAGTCCTTTTATATATATCGTATGATAAGTAGGTACTACCTAATCTACATTCTTTGTATGATACCGGTAGCTACGGAAACGCTTAACCAGAAAAAAATATACAAACGTACATTAAACTTTTTATGGTATGTGTCGTAATTTATATTTAAGTAATAAACATAGTAGTTGCCGTCATTTTGAGCCTTGATCTATATGTATGAATATTTGATTTTCACCGTAGAAATGAATAAGATTTTTTTTATAGTTTGTCTAGTATAAGTAGGTATATGTAAGCCAAATTATAAACAACAAATAACTATAATATATAAATTATGTATCTATATAATTAAAACGTCAGTATTCATTACATATTGTACGAGAGAGAGCTGTTTATGTAAGTATGAATAATTTCCTTTTACTAGAAACAATAATATGTTAGAAGAGAAGCTAAGTGGTGCATACTCGTACAGCAGTATACGAGTACGCATACTGTTAAGGCATCCCTCGGGAATGTTTTTAAGGTGTGAATGGAACCTGGTTAACTTTAATCCCCAGAAGACATTGAGACGGCTTGCGTGTTAACCAAAAAAAAAACCCTCTTGTTGTGACCATTTTTTGAGAACTCTCCTCTCCGCGCCCAGTATCCATACATTAGACCGATCAGCATATTGAGATGCGTGGCACTCCACTGCTTTGACTGTGTACTGTTCTTTAGGAACTTCATTCCACGCGCCACGCAACTGTGGAATGGCCTACTTGTGGCAGTATTTTCGGGTCGATACGATATGGGTACCGTCAAAAAGCGCATCTACTTCCATCTTAACGCAACGCACCTGTAGCTCATCTGGTGTTACACGGAGTCGTGAGCGGTCCCATTCATCACTTACTATAAATCACACATTAGAATACCTTTTTGACCTCGAAATGATGGAATTACTGTCATATTAATGATATATATTAGGTCAAATTTTTAGTACTTATTGTATTTATTAGTACCTATATTATTTATATATCTAATTAATTTGGAAATCACTAGTTTTATAAATTTAATTACGCAAATAGTTTTGTTGTTAAATCAAGTATGTTTAAGTAATCAGTTTACGTTTTCTTAATTTTTTGTACATTAACGAACCAAGGTTATTCGATCATCGTAAATTATGTTAGAGAGCTTTAGAGAAGTTGATAATGCAATGCGTGTTTTAACTGCACGATGTATTTTACTATAAAAATATGTTTTTTTTTAAATAACATGTACTTATATTACAATAATTTGTAATATAGGTATACATGTTTATTTCGGTGAAGTAGAGAGAATTAGAATCAAGACACTCCAGTGTTCAACCAAAATTAATCATGTTGAATGGGGTCCTAATGGCAGGGCAGGCAGAGGGTCCCCTCTGCTGTATAAGGGGTACAACGTGGAACAAAAAAATATTAATAGTAAAAAAAATATATAATTGTCTCTCATAAAGATTAAATGCACAATTTTCTTAACAGTCATACGCTCTGCCACTTTAGCACAATGGCATTAATATGAGAAAGATACAACAATTTATTTAATTTCTGTGATAAAAATAAAAAATAGTGATGTTACATTCATTCAATTACTGTCTAAGTAAGCCTAAAGTTATATTTGTATATAATTATAGTAAAATTTTAAATCTTCACAAAAATTTTAATATCTAAAAATGTACCGTGACGTAGTAGAAATACAAATTGATTTTTAATGTGTTTATATTTTACAAGGCAACAGTTAGCTCGTGCGGCATATTTAATATTGTAACATTAAGTCATTGGTACTTAATTGTAAGTGTACATAAATTACTAAATATATTACTTCTTATATATGTATATACTTTATATGTCTATACTTTATAAGTATAAATTTTATGAAAAAAAAATCTGCTTCACGCTGTATCCCGCACACAGTAGGGTAAGCAGAGGGACCCTAGTGCTAAGACACTCCATCCCCCACTTTCCGCCGAGTTCTGAAAGCATTGCGTGTTGAGTGGCGATGATAAATGTAAATAAATATATCATTTCCTAAAGTGGGGATGGGGACCCACAACCAGCCGATTTTACAATCACACTTTGTGCCCCTGCGCCACGGCCAGCCTCATAAATTTTATGAAGTATTAAAATATACAGTTTAATTATTATTTAACAAGCGAATTTCAACCTATAATAAACGTCATCGCATCGCAATTGAGGAGAGTCTGACCGTATGCGCAGTGATAATATATAAAACGTCACAGGTTATCCATATATTAAAATATAGTTTTAACTTAATAACTCTGCTAGCACAAAGCTAATGTTTAATCTTTCTATTAAAATTTGTTGCTAAAGCCTCTGTTAGCGTAGAAGTGGAGAATGAAGTGTTTTAACGTTAGGATTTCTATAATTACACTGCCAGTTAAAAATAACTGTAGCCAACCGAAAATTATATTTAAATATTTTCTTTGTATATAAATGTGCACAAAAAACATTTTATTTAACTTTTCATTTTGTCATAGTATTGCTTTAACTGATTAATCAAGGACAAATCAGATAAAATTAGAGATAGATTTAATTGAATACGGGCTATAAAGCTATTAATAAAACATTCGCAATAGTTATGGAGCTTTAAAAACATTTAACATGTAAATAAAAAATATTTCTTTTTTTAAGTTTATACCAATAGTTCGTAATTTTTTTTTTCTTTATACTGAATGCCTTTATCATTAAGTAATAAAAGTTATAAAATATTATAATTTTAAAATTGTTTTCTTAAGAGATTATAATATAAAAATCATAAAAATTTAAGTAAAATATTTATTTTTTATATATTCAGAAATATAAAAAAAATCAATAAAAATATTCTATTTAGTTTTTGTATTTTGCCCACCCTTTCTCTGCGTCTGAATGTTCATCTTCATATTCATGGTAGGCCTTTTGCCATTCTTGATAATTCTGTCGATGATTGGACTCAAATAATAAATGTTTATTTGCTGGTTCTAAGTGCTTAAGGCGTAAGTATTCGATGAGAGTGTCATAGTTGTTGTACAGAGAAGGATTTTGATTACGTTTAGGCAGTATCAAGATCTGTCCCCCATCACTTCTAGCATATCCTCTGCCTCCTGATTTCATGTATCTAAAATCCAGAATAACATTGGGTTCGTAGTAATCAGGACTGTAGACATCTCGCACGATGCTGTAAAAAATATATAACCTATTTTAAGATTTTTTTAAAAATAATATTTGACTTTGTCCATCATACTGCGATTTTACATTATGATGGGCAAAGTTGTTAAATGATATCAACGGTTAGGCAGATTTTTGATTTAAAAAATTGGAAACTTAATATAATCGGTATAAAGTGTTTATACAATTTACAAATAATCAAAATAATTCCAGAGTCGGTTAAATTACGTTTGTGATGCAAGGTCTTTTTGCTTTAATGCATAAATGTAAGTATATATCATATTACGTAAGAGATGAATAAAATTTCTTTACGCGGTCCTGGTCTCTGGTTGTGTTATTTTAATAATTATAAATGAATATTTTTTTACATACTTGTTTTCTTCCTCAGTTAAACGGAGCTCCTTATCCTAAAAAATAAAATATTTTTAATTACAGAATTTTCAAATATTTTATTTGTTAATTTTTAATAGAAATTCTATGACAATTCAATAGACGTTGGATTCCACCATTCAGCTTGCAGTGTTAGAGGTTAAAACTTAGACGATGGACCACGAAGTGACGTGTCACTAGGTCCCCGCTTCGTCATAAAAATTAAATTAATGTGTAAAAATAAAAAAAAACAACTTACTCGGTGATCATGTGAATTTTTCGAGCGATCTGCACCCGAGCCTAGATAATATTCTTTATTTAAAATCGCTTTTAATGTAGATGGATCAGCCTTTGAGTCAGATTTTGTTTCTTCTCCTAAGGCGGTGGTCGCCAAAATTGCAAGTAGAGTCACAATCTGAACGAGGCATTTTAAAAATCAATTGATTAAAATTGAAAATCACTTACTTTTATGAAATAATTTATTTTAATATTTTAATTACCCAATAAATCACCTTTTAATATATTAAAATAATAACTATAAACAACAGATATTAGAATACCACATAAATCACTTACCAAATTCATGTTGTATGCTGAGAGTCCTAGTAACTTGTGTTCATATTTCTAATAGATTAAATAGATTCTTAGCAATTGCTTATTTAACGGATTTTTGTTATTATTTACCTTAATTAAGGAAGGATGTTCAATTAGTAATTAACTCTCCAGGTAGGTAAAGTACCTACCATGTATGAGTAGTTACGCCCTGTGCTAGATTAAGCTAAAATAATTAATATTAAAGTTGAGGCCAGTCGTGGCGCAGGCGCACAAGCGTGCGACTGTAAGCGCGACAGGTTGTGGGTTCGATTTGAACCAGGGTAAAAGAAATATTTGATATTTTCATTTATCTCGCTCTGATAACGAGGCAAAGCGCGGCGTTGTGTTCCGCCACTCAACACTCATTCAGAGTTCAGCGGAAAATTGGGTACGAAAATGTGAGAATGTAGTGTTTTAACACAAGGTTCCCTGATTGCCTCTGTTTACGTTTCTATGTGCGGGATATAGCGTGAAGCTGGAAATAAAAAATAAAAAACAAAAAAAGAAGAAATTAAACAAAATTTTACCAAAACTATAAAAAAAAATGCTATTAAATATTGTGTTGAAATATGGCTATCGGTTAAAGTTTTCTATTATTTATAATTTATTCGTATTAAAAAAAATATTTTATTTTAATGGCCGGCCATAATTGCGTAAAAATAAATATTTAATTTTAACATAATTATGCGCCGGTTGTACGTTGATCATCTCGAATACAATGTTAAATAATTTGATGTTAAATATATTTGTTTAGTTAATATCCCCCGAGTGGGGGAATGGCTTATATTTAACAGGGCTCCTTGGACAAATTTAATTGATTGACAATATGGCCCTGACAATTGCAAATAAGAATATGGTGTGTATGTTAATTTTAATGGTGTAGTTTTTTTAATACCTATTACTTTTGATAGTTCTAAACTATTACACTTGTTTCTTCTTTTTAGTTTATTAGGGTTTTTATTAAGCCTTGTTATAACCCATATAAGAAAATTAACAAGATAAAGGAGAGTAAAAAAATCTTCGTAGACCCAAATTTTTTTTTCAAATTATAAAAGGAAAATTGCGATTGAACTTGAAATCAGAATAATTGGACATCACAACAAAGTATGTAGCCAGTTATATATATAATATTACTTTTCCCTCATCACACCACGTCAAAGCCTTATATAGTCTACCGACTACTTATATTGTTACTTAATATGGAGTTTTAATGAAATAAAAACTATAAGCGTAATACATGAAGAGAATTATTAAATATTGATTAAATTATCAATTATTGACTAAATTTCAATCTTTGGATAGCAAAATTTTATAAAAGTAGTAAAAATTATTAAGAACGAAAAAGGAATCATTTTTTATGCTTAATTAGAATAATGAGTAATAAAAATCTTATCGATAGGATCTTGATTTCTTCTTTAATAATTTCAATATTCTTAGAAATATATATTTATTTATATTTATAATAACAAATTTAACAAAATAAATTAATGTCGATGTCTTTTCTGCTTAGGAGAGGAAATAGAAAATTTAGGATGATTAATAAAAATACGATGCTGATAAGTCTGACTTTCATTATCATCAATATCATCCAATTGTCCAATATATAATTTATATGTGTCTGCTTCGTTGTCACTTTTAGATTTAGAATTTTTTTTCTGGTGGTTTTTACTTTTATTTTCACTATTTTGATCTCCAAATCTTTTTTCATTTTCATTTATTTGAGCAGTATTTTCGTTGCGCCTGGCAGTTTTGTGGCCGCCATTATTGCCTTCAATATTTTTGCTTTGATGACTTTTCTTTTCTTGTTTACTGAAGCCTCGGTTATTTTTAATTTGATGGTTGTTTAAATTTATTTTTCTTGTACGTTCATTCCGAGTACCATATTTTTCAGTTTTACCATTGCCTTCCTTGTCATTTTTGTAAATATTTCGCTTTATATCATGTTGTTTAATATGTTCTAATCTGTCGTCATCATCTTTTAAATTGAATGTGGTTGGTCTCCTTACAACTTCTACGTTCTCTCCTTCTTCTTCCGCTATATTTTCATTTTCCTTAAAATTATCATTATTTTTTTCACTTATGTTTTCATCGTGATTTTTCTCAGCTGCCTCATTTATTGATTGATTATTTTCTTCTTTATTTTCATCTTTATTTTCTTCTTTATTTTCATCTTTATTTTCATCTTTATTTTCTTCTTTATTTTCTTCTTTGTTTTCTTCTATACTTTCTTCTTCAATTTCTTCTTTATTGCTGGTGTCGTTATTTTCTTCATTTTTATTTTGAACAATATCCTCAATTTGTTCTTCATGTACTCTGTATCCATTAGTATCATCACTGTTTTCGTAACGAGCATAATCAACTTGAGCATTAAATCTAAAAGAAGAATAAAAATATATGGATATTTTTGTGTAAAGCATAAATCAAATCGTAATATTTAATTATCTTACCCTTTATGATCATTGGCATTATAGTTTACAGTACGTTTATTACCATTCGGTTCCAAAAGCCAATATATACCTTTGACTTCGTCACCATGTCTGTTTTCATTTTGACCTTTTACATCATGTGTATGGGGATCATTCACTTTGTATGAGAATTCATAAGAAGGATTCGCCCAAGCCTATAGCGAGAAGAATTGAATATGTATATTTCTTAGAAGTTGTATTATAAATCACTTTCTTCAAATTTACATTTTACACCTACACAATCACATGTTATACACTCCACAATCCACATACTGTTTGCCCAAGTCAAAAATAAATAAAATTAATTTAGATGAGTAAAAATTATTATAAACACATTCCTTTTGCTATTTTAACTCAAGGCTCTTTCTATCATTATTTTAAATACCAAAAAAAATTTTGTTAACTTCTTGATGTTAATCTTAATTAAATATTATTTATTTAGTTATAAAATTAATATTATTTTGGATTTGTAAAGACTTACGTATTCTTCGTGATTCTCTGATTCGTTATCGCCATTCGAGTGTTCGGTGATATGAGATTTTGAATGATGTATAGTGACTCTTTGCTCAGATACTGCGCCTTTTTCTTGTTCAGATAGCACATAATGTGCTACACTAACGACCAATATTGTCTGCAAGAAGCATAAAAAATTATACTGTAATTTATTTTTTATTATTCTGATAATAAAATTTTGTTGAAATTCTATTTATTTAATAAACATTAAGTATTTAGGTCATCATTACTTGCCTTCCAAATCATGACCCTAGATTCTCCTATCAATTGGCGATACCAACTTAACTGACAGGTAACTATCAGTCCTATATATACATTAACGCCGGTTTTTCACTCTTCACTTTCTTCAAGTAATTATATTGTTCCACGTTTTAAGTATTAATGGACGCGTTCGTATTCATGTTACGAATTGATAAAAAAGTAGGATTACTTTACTTGCTTTGTGATTACCAACGACCACGCCCGCATTTAATGCTTATGAAAATGGTAAAAAAATTAAACTTATAGTACAAACTCAATCTATACAATATAAATAAGTCTTTTTGTTTGTATGATATATATGTATATATGGAGATAAAAATATTGGTTATTTTCTAACATTTCCATATATTTTAGTGCATGTGTAAAACACATAAGAAATAATAAAATTGTAATAGTTTACAATGGCTTATCTCTTAAAGAAATCTCTTTCGGCCAACCAATGAAATTGGGTGAGAACGTGGTCGCGGTGTAAAAAATATATACATGCGTTGTTATTTTTTTATGATAAGTATTTCATTATTAATTTTCGTTTTACAGTGCCTTATGTATAAAGAGTTTGCATTCGTAATCGTTATTCTGACATAACATAATAATATAAAAAAGTCTCATTAGCAAGAATAGATAACAAGAATTATATAAATATCCAATACAGCTTATTAAAATATACTACTATGTAAGATTTTTAGTTTCACGCGTCCCTTGTATAAGACAGAGTAGGCAAAGAAAATCTAGCATTGAGACACTCTTTTTTCTTCTTTTTTAACGCTTAAATTCGTCAACCGTACTGTAGTTCTGCTCTTTCTGCCCGGATTCAAGAATATTTCATGATGAGTGGCAGACCAGAGCAGGAATATTAAAATAATTTAAATATTGAGTAAATTAAAATCCTTTGTATGGAGGTGAACTTACAACAAACACGTTCAAAATCGAATACTATTTCGGTGCGCCACAAAATATATGAGATTGGCAATTATTTAGTAACATTGTATGTAAGTAGTGAAAAACAAATGAACTTGCTACATTTGTCACTAGGCAAAGGAAAGTGAGATAATGTAAATATAAAGATTTTCCACAGGAATAAGATTCAGAAATATATATTTAAAATTGATTGATACTTTTATTTTTACAATGTTTGAGCTTAATGTAGAAACTAAGACGAGTTATTAACGACTTGCTAGATATCGAGAGGGCTAATTTATATTAAGCATTTGCTTTTTATTTGAGAAAGAAAAATATATTTCTTGTACAATATTAGGTAAGTTCAAAATTATTTTTCTTTTAATAGTTCAATGTTGTCATATTTGGATGTGAAGTGAAATTTTATTTAAAGAGTTATAGCCCACTTGTTCACATTAAGCAATATTAAACAGAGCTCCTACTTAGTTGAATGTTCAATGGAGCATTTAATGCTATAAGCAATAACTAATAATGATTTGTACATTATAAATAATTATTAAATATTCGTATTTTTAAAACTTGTTGTATATTTTTTAAATTTATATTGTCTTTATATACATATAATTACTGGTAGGTATAACTAATACCTACTATTAATAATAAATTTATAAGAGTTTAAAAAAACAAAACTGTTTTTTCATAAATATTTAAATGTTAAATCTTACAATACAATACACTATAGTTACACTCTTGGCGGGATATTAGTAACGGTTTACATAAATTAGCTAAATTATTCAAGCCCAGATCTTAGCTTTAATATATTTTGGATGATGGATTATAAAATGATATTCATGTTTCACGACATGCTTCTCTTTTTTATTCTCAACAGCAGAACTTTCCTCGTTACCATTATCACTCCCTTCATTTTCATTACTTTCTTCATCGTTTTCACTTTCACCGTTCTGTTGACTGGATTCTGTTTCTTGTGCGTTTTCTTCACTATTATCATTTCCTTCATCATTAGATTCTTCACCTCCAGCTCCGTCTTCCATGTCATTGTTTTCATTTTCACTTTCTCCACCAACACTCGTGGACTCATCATCGTTATTACTATTAAGTGATTCATTTGTACTTTCCTCCTCATTATTACTATTTTCATTTTCTATAGAACTACTTTCCTCGGTCGTATTTTCTTCCTCACCACCTGCATTTTCTTCATTTCCTTCGTTATTTTCTTCTGACTTTTGATATAGCTTATTATAGTCAACATCTGCTTTGAAACTGTAAGGTTTTAAAGAGTAACTGTAATATAAGTATTACTATAAACTAATATATAAAAATTGAGGCCAGTGGTGGCGCAGTGGCACGAGATGTGACTGTAAAACCGACTGGTTGTGGGTTCGATCCTCACTCGAGGAGATGAAATATTTACTTAAATTTATATTTCCATTTCTTCGCTCTGGTGTCGAGGTTAAGCGCGGCGTTGACCACTGCCACTCAACACGCAATGCCTCCAGAAAGTGGGGAACGGAGTGTTTTAACACTAGGTTCCCTCTGCCTACCCTGCTGTGTGCGGGATACAGCGTGAAGCTGATTTAATTTAATTTTAATTTTTTAATATATAAATAATAAAATATACATTACCCGCTGTTTTTGTCAGCGTAGTACTTGACGGTTCGTTTATATCCGTCTGGTTGAATAAGCCAATATTTTCCATTTACTTCGTCACCATGTCGCGTTTCATGGTGTCCTTTGAAGTCATGAGTGTGAGGGTCAGCAACTTCATACTTAAATTCATAAGAGGGATACGCCCAAGCCTATGTAAAATTTTATTTTGTGTTAATATACACTTTTATTATGATTAAGTATTTTAGAATATGAAATAAAAGTTAATTGATACAAATGTGAATAAAACTTACGTATACCTCATGATGCTCGGGCTTTTGAGGTTCAACGTGTGAAAGCTTTTCATAATTTTCAATTATTACAGATTGTTTTGATATAGGAGCTCTGGCATCACTTAGCGCCAAAAGCGCCATGCCCAAAAATGTTATAATCTGAAAATAATGTTTATAATAATATAACAAAATATAAAACTAAGAAGTGATTAACAAAAAACGGATTATATCTATATCTTATACCTTCCAAACCATCGCCTTTATTTTCGTTCAATAGGAGATGCAAACTTAACTAATATCACGCTATCTCGTGTATTTATATACACATATTGTTATGAATTTTAATCTTCTGTTTCCTACAAGAAACCAATATAGTTGCAATTATACAGTTTCACAGCTCAACTATTAATTAGGGCGTGTTCGAATATAAATTTTTATTTTGTTTGAAATAAATAGAATGACGGCCAACCTCATCATATTATAATAATATTATAATATTCTTATATGATAAAATAAAATCACAATATAACGAAATGCAATGGTCGAATTATTTGTAATCGGCCTACAAAGGTATTTAACTACGATTTATCATAATCAATGTCTTCCTATTGTATAAATCTTTATGGGCAATTACATAAATAGCTATATCGATAGCTAAGCTACATTGTAGTGGTACTATTAAATAAGTTTTATATCAATTTGCTAGTTAATATTTTTTTGATAAATTTCTTAAATATCAAAAAAATATTTGTGTTTAAAAATCAAATGCTTTGCATTATTTTTCATTTTTACACTGTTTTCCCCCTGTAATTGGGTAGACAGAGACAGCCTATTGATAATATATTCCGTTCTTTCTAACTTTCTGGTCAATTTTCGAGATGTTGTGTTGAGTGGCGGAACATTAAGGCGCTTCATCTACCAACATGAGAAAATGAAAATAATTTAAATATTGATTATATTTTCATTTCAGTGGGTATTGAACCCATAACCGTCGGGTTTACAGTCGGATCATTTCCTACTACACCACGACGGCTTTTAGTTTTTATCTTTGCATATTTTTAATAATATATTTAATATTTTTTTTATGTATATTGCATATGAGCCAAAATTAATTGTTGATTATTGAACCAGAAAGCAGAAACAAAATAATATGTATATTTAAGCACATTAGGAATTTTGAATCAAGAGTGACCGAAAACAAGTTATGTTCACAGCTCGGTTGCTTAACACAATATCCTATAAAATATTTTGGTAATTCTACTGTAAATTTAATATTGTCATTAATAGAATTGAGATGGTTTAGGAATATATAAATACTGTCCGTAGGTAAAATGGTGAAAGTGTCATCTACGTACCGCTTATATATCCTAGGTAGACAGGGTGCAGAGCTAAGAGCCATCTCCTCAAAGTCCTCCATGTATATATCTGGTATTACCGGGGACACAGGCGAACCCATAGCAATGCAATGCCTGTGTCCCCGGTAATAGCAGATATATACAGGCAAATAATTCCCTAGCTTTTCTTGATGTTTTAGTCATAAGAAATCCCAATAGGCCACACAGTATATAGGAAACCCACGCACACCAATAGATACCTCAATGGTGAATCTCACCATCACCCTACACAGTTATCTACCGTTGGCAAATCTTTGTTTCAGAGAGCCCACCACCTCTGCGACGCTGAACACCTAGGGGACGAACTTCACCAGGTGAAGAATACCCTTCACCAGAACAAGCTGCCAGTTCCCCGCCAGCGTTGTCAGAAGACCAACAAGCCACCCACAGTAGAGAGACAGCCGGCATTTCTACCATATGTGAAGGGTAAGACAGGATTGGCAACATCTTAAGAAGAGCTTCCATAAAAACCATATTCAAGCCTAACAAGAAAGTGAGCCAATTCTTGAGACCAGTAAAAAGTAATATTCCTTTACAGAGTGCAGGTGTATACAAATTAGACTGTGACTGTGGCTTATCATACATCGGTCAAACAAAGAGAAGCATCGGGGTGAGGGTGAAGGAACACATCTCTGATATCAAGAATGGGCATGTATCGAAGTCAGCTGTGTGTGAGCATACTGTGGATAAACCCAGCCACTACATTAGGTTTGATAAACCACAAATCCTCGCTAAGGAAAACAGATACATTCCTAGAATGATTCGCGAGGCTATTGAAATACAAAAACATCCTAATTTCAATAGAGAGGATGGCTGGAAACTTTCTACCACCTGGGACCCACTCATAAAATCATTAAAGTCTCAAACCCACCATACCAGAGGGCAAGATACTATCAGCTCATTCTGCAGGAATCCAGGGCAGTACGCGAGGCAATTAAGAAATCGTTGGCGGTAGTTTGATATAATAATTATGTCAACTGACAGACGAATGCCACCTCAGTC
>JAATLQ010036453.1:0-38520 GCA_013421005.1 Heliconius erato x Heliconius himera | reverse complement strand
CAATAGTTGGACTAAGCATTGTGAAATAGTAAAGAAGTTAAAAACTGTAGAATTTTTAGATATGACACAAAGTTTAGAAATCGTTCGAATGTGCCCCCCTCTCCCCTACATATTTCAGTGTCTGACTCACAGTCTAAGGAATGATAGGTGTGGTATCACATTTGGCCACAACGCTCGCTACAATGGCGTCAATATTACATTACCAAAATAAATATTAAATTACCTCATTTGCAATATTTACATGTAAAATAGTAAATATTTTGCAATATTTTACCTTGCGTAAATAAGGGATGTGCGAAATGTTTATCTTTTAATCCGTTGAAACACCGTATTGTTTTGATAATACAAAAATAAAATATTAAAAACAACAAAAACCGTAAAAACACGTTAGATTTCCAACTGGAGGTTCATCATTAATTCACTTTATTTATTCGAATCTATTATAACCGCAAATGTATTTCGAGTAATATTTGTGTTGGTAACTAAATATTTTTTATTTTTTATTTATCAGCTTCACGCTGTATAACGCATACAGCAGGATAGGCAGAGGGAACCTAGTGTTGAGTTCCCCACTTTCTGCCGAATTCTGGAGGCATTGCGTGTTGAGTGGCAGAACTCAACGCCGCGCTTAGCCTCGACAACAGAGCGAAGAAATGGAAATATAAATTTAAATGAATATTTCATCTCCTCGAATGGGGATCGAACCCACAACCAATCAGTTTTACAGTCACACTTTGTGCCGCTGCGCTACGACTGGCCTCAGCGACTGGCCTGGTAACTAAATATTGGAGTCGGGTCTTGTATCTTCGGTGTATTTTTTTTATTACTGTGGCTTTTACGGAGTGATTTTTTTATGTCATTTTGGTCTCCGCTTTCTGCCTTGTAATTATCCCTTTTTAGAATATATTGTCACTTTTTTTCTAATAAACAATGAAATTATCTCAGAAAATATAATATGTATTTTGCGAGTTACATTTGAATATGGAATTATTGCTAATTATTCCTACAGAACGGAAACAAGGTGGTGTTATGAGTTTGTCTTATCTGTGTATGTGTATCTGTATGTCTGATTGTGGCATCGTAACTCCTGATGAACCAATTTTGAAAAGGTGACGTAATCGAGAGTGCTTAGAGTTGTTGAAATTGATAAAATGATCAGCCATTTTAAGATTAGCGATTTTCTCTAGTTACTGAGACTTTTCGTGACAAAAATTTTTAATTATCAATTAAATCAGCTTCACGCTGTGCACACAGCAGGATAGGCAGAGGGAACGACAAGACACTCCGTTCTCCACTTTCTGCCGAATTCTGGAGGCACTGCGTGTTGAGGGGCAGAGCTCAACGCCGCGAAATTAACTAATTGTCAATTATTTTGTCGAAAATCTTTTAACTACACCACAAGGGCATTCAAAACTAGGAATTTATTGTATAATTTCACTAAGATCACGTTTCGCTGTTTATGCTACATACACACGTCGCCAACGACGCGACGCGGCGTAGGTATGGGTTACTCGCTTAGAATTTTATATCTGCAACAATTTTTGCTGCTGATTGTACTAGAGACGTGACAAAAATGTTTAGATGATAAACCCTTCTTAAATGAACTGTAGTGGTATTTTGAAATCGAGCTTTTGTTATTTTATTTAACTGATTTTGATATTTATAAGACTTGAGTTTTATATATATATACTCTATTAGGGACAAGTAAGGAATTTATTAGAAGATTAGAGAGCACCTAGCATTAAGACACTGTACTTTCCACTTTAATTCGAGACCTGAAAAAAAAACGGAAATAATTTCAATATAAACAAACATTCTTAATTTTAAATAAAACACTTTTACCGGATTAATTGTCTATTTTTAGTATCATACCTTTTTGGAACCCGACGTTTCGTTTCCATCCGAATTATTATATCAAACTACCGCCAACGATTTCTTGATTTCGCTGTATCTTGCCCTCTAGTTTACTAAGTTCTAGACTTCCCAAAATATGATAAAACTTTCCAACGAGGATTGAACCACACAACATCACGCTTACAAACAAACACATCAGCCTCAACATATAAATATACAAAAATATATAAATTTTAATAATCACTGATTTAAATAATCATTGAGGCCAGTCGTGGCGCAGGGGCACAAAATGTGACTGTAAATCAACTAGTTGTGGGTACGATCCCCACTCGAGGATATAAAATATTTACTTAAATGTATATTTCCATTTCTTCGCTCTGGTGTCCAGGCAAAGCGCGTCGTTTAGTTCTGCCACTCAACACGCAATGTCTCTAGAATTCGGCAGAAAGTGGGAAACGGAGTATCTTAACACAAGGTTCCCTCTGCCTACCCTGCTGTGCGGGATACAGCGTGAAGCTGATTTATTTTATTTTTATTTTAAATAATCACATTAAACTGAAATAGAATACAACTGATATTATAGTAAACAGGTAAGCCTCGAGCCAACCAGAATTCTGTTAATTCGGCTAATTATGTCGCTAAACCGTTTATAGTGTTCCACTCATGTAGGTATTGTGTTGGCTGAACTAAAATTAGTCAATTCTAATGCAAATTACGTAATACGCTTTATATATTCCATTGAGTTAGCGTGCAATTTTGACGTTTTGGAATGCATTTTTTTGGAAGCATTTAAGTGACAACTTACTTTTATGTAATTTTAAATTATGTAGAAGCATGTGATGCGAAAGAGAGGTAGGGGGAGACCTGGGTTGATTTTAGAAAATACAGTATCAAAGATAGTGGAGGTTTGTCCGTGTGATCTCGGCCTAGAATAGGATCATCCTGGTACTGGTGGTGTCGTAAGAGGCGACTTAAGTACGTGTAGTAGAGTCACGTCGCCAGCAACGACAACTCGCATGGGCAGACTCGACCGGATCATCACCACCCCCGGCGTTTAAAACCGGCGTCAAGTAGTGGCTTTATGCCACTGCCTTTCTGGCGCCCAACCCACCTTAAAGGCCAGCAACGCACCTGTAGATCCTCTGGTGTCGTGGGTGGCGGTAATCGCTTACCATCAGGTGACCCGAACGCTCGTTTGCCTTTTATTTTCCATAAAAAAAAAGTACACGTAACAAGCATGAGGAAGCCGGAGGGCATGTACGAGATTGATGACAGTGGAAGAGGCGAAAGGGGTATGCAGAGACCGTAGGGTTTTGCGCTCCAGTCTCTATGACTACTCAGCTACGGATAGCGTGAAACTGGTAGTACTAGAAGTAGTAGTTAAATTATGTACAACGACGGCCTCGTCGTGGCGCAGTGTCCCAAGCATGTTGCTCTAAACGCGACGGTTGTAGATTTGATTCCCACTCGGGAAATATTATAAAAAATATTCAATATGTTCCTTTCCTCGCTCTGGCGTTGTGGTCTGTCATTCAACAAGCAATGCCTTAAGGATTCAGTGGAAAGTGTGGAATGGAAGGGTCTTCATGGATACGGAGTGTCTTAATACTAGGTTTCTAAGTTTCCACCGCTTTCCTTTCAAAAAGACCATCGTGGAGCAGTAGGAGAAAGTCTGACTGTAAATAGTTGTGGGTTCGATCTCCACATTTTATAATGAATTATCTTAATTATCTCCGCTCTAGTAAGACAAAGTCAAATGATTAATCACATATAGTCATTTATTCTTTCTAAGAAAAGAAAGCAAAACCATTTTCAAGACTTTTTGTCTTGTTGATGAAAAATTATCAATTTCCATGGCAAGGTGATCGAATTTACAACCGTCGCACTTAGAATCAATGGGTCCATTATTAGTAGTATATATATTTATTGTGTTTAATAAAACTATATCAACTAAAACATAAATTATATAGCATTAAATTAAAACTGAAGTCACTACAAATTATAAATTAATCATAAAATATATTATAGTACAATATCGGAATATATTTCTTGTAAAATCTAGTTATTACACTTCGCCTGACGGAGCTTTGCTGCACTCTACAAATTGAGACAAATAGAGACAACATAAGCAATCACCAGAACATTTTATTTTGAGGTTGAGTTTATAAAGATCTTAAATATTGTATATTGACAATAGGTATGTACGATATAGCGGTGTTGAGTTCCGTCTCGAATACGGCTAAATGGAGAACGGAGTGTCCTGACTCTAGTCTCTATCTTTCTAAAATAAACTTGAAAAAATACATTTCTAGGTAATAAATTAATTTAGACAATTATAATCCATTCTTTTATTGTTTTTGATAGATACATAATATAAGATATTGGTGTATACAAATTATTATATTTAATACTTAATAGTGACTATACATATTATTAGAGTGTCTTAGTCAAATAACTAAAAAATGAAACTTCTATAGATTTGTATGTCACTTTATTTCGAGCGATTATTATATAAAAAATAAACCTAGATATATGTGCTTCACGCTGTATCCCGCACACAGCAGGATAGGCAGAGGGAACCTTGTGTTAAGACACTCCGTTCCCCACTTTCTGCCGAATTCTGGAGGCATTGCGTGTTGAGTGGCAGAACTCAACGCCGCGCTTAGCCTCGACACCAGAGCGAAGAAATCGAAATATAAATTTAAGTAAATATTTCATCTCCTCGAGTAGGGATCGAACCCACAACCAGTCGGTTTTGCAGTCACACCTCGTGCCGCTGCGCCACGACCGGCCTCAATATATGTGCGAGTTTCATATATAGATCTTTGGGAATTGCAGTTCCTGAAACTATTTTTTCAAAGTCTATAATTCGAAACATATCTAAAGTGATAAAATGTTTGCTAAAGTAAATGTGCTTTCATTCCATGTCGTTAAAGAGTTATTGAAGTTCAAAATATTGTAGTCCAAAATCAAATCTCATACTAACATGTTACTAAGAGAAATGGCTTACTAGATCATTCGTTTACAGTTAAACTACGTAGGATAGTTTGGAAAATGTATAATAGGGAAATATGACTTTGAAAGTTCGGGAAGCTTTAATATTTATGTATGAGAAACGCTTTAGGTTATTGTAATGAAACAACCGTTTTACCCATAAGTTATGTTGTAAATATTTAATACTATTTAGTCTAAGCTTCACGTTACTTTTACCGGGGCAATATACTAAATTTTTAGTTGTTTTTAACATCGCTTAGCAAAACTATAAGTAAACTATGTTATAATTACTAGAAGATACTAAGGACCAGTCTTGGCGCAGAGGCACAAAGTGTGACTGTAAACCGACTGGTTGTGGGTTCGATCCCCATTCGAGGAGATGAAATATTTATTTAAACTTATATTTCCATTTCTTCGTTCTGGTGTCGAGGCAAAAGCACGGCGTTGAGTTCTGCCACTCAACACGCAATGCTTCCAGAATATGGCAGAAAGTGGGGAACGGAGTGTCTTAACACAAGGTTCCTGCTGTCTACCCTGCTGGGGATACAGCGTGAAGCTGACTGATTATAATTACTAAAAACTGTATTAAAAATAGTTATGTAATTTGAAATAGTGCTTAGTTTTATGTTCGTTTTTTAAATAAATAATTAAAATCTGTAATTTGATGTAAAGTTAAAGAGGATTTTTGTGTAGTTATGTCATACTTAATTTGTAGGCAGAGAAAGCTTTGTGGTATATCTATTAATTTTTAATTTTGCCCCATTAATGGTTCGTAGAGTTATACCTGTCTGCCATACAAAATATTAGTTTTTCGGTAATACGTATATTAGGACAAAAAAAAAATACAAAAATTACTTAAATTATTGGGGTCAGTCGGGGCACAAGCGTGTGACTATGTAAACGCAACAGGTTGTGGGTTCAATTCCCACAGAAAATGGCATATATTAAACATTTTCTTTTTCTTCGCTCTGGTATCGAGACAAACAGTTCTGCCACTTAACACGCAATGCCTCCAGAATTCAGTGGAAAGCGGAGAGTGGAGTCTTTTAACATTAGGTTCCCTCAGTCTATCCTGCTTTCGGTATGCAGCGTGAAGCTGAAAAAAAAATAAGTAAAATTATTAAAATTGGGAACTCTACAATTACAATCCCTATCAGTCAAATAAACGAGATTATTTAACGAACAACGGCCATCATGTTTCTAGGAATTATCGAAACGCATCCGTTGTGTGTCGCTTCTCGATTCAATGTTATCTCTCGCTTTTGTTCCTTTTAGTAAAAAAATATTATATTTTACTTAAACATTAATATTTATATTTAAAAAAATGAGGCCAGTCGTGGGCACGAAGTGTGACTGTAAAACCGACTGGTTGTGGGTTCGATCCCCACTCGAGGAGATGAAATATTTACTTACATTTATATTTCCATTTCTTCGCTCTGGTGTCGAGGTTAAACGCGCCGATGAGTTCTGCCACTCAACACGCAATGCCTCCAGAATTTGCTTACTTGCTCTGCCTACCCTGCTGTGTGCGGGATACAGCGTGAAGCTGATATAAAAAAATGTTATTTTCACTGTAAGTACAATGTACGTACATTGAAAATACAGATACAGATAAACTGCGGCGTTTAGTTTCGCTATCCCTAAAATAACGAGATTTAGTATAGGTATTATACATATAACATAATACCGACAATTAAATTTGTTTTAAGTATTCAAGGTATTTTTATCATCAGGTAGCGTTTTTTTTTATTATGATATAATAAAACTGACTGAAGTACGATCAGCACTCACGTTTAAATATTTGTAGGGTCCTTTACGTTTAAAAATCATTTAAAATACAATATTTCCAACCATTTTAAAATATTATTGTGTTTTTAGTATCGATATCGATTATTCCGCTCCCCTTACGTATACTACAATTAGCTGTTGTTCGAAGTTTTATATTGATTTTTTTTTACTTAACAATGCATTTTATGCCGAATGCAGGATTGTTAGAGGAAAGGTAGTGTTAAGACACTTCGAGTTCCGTTTGATCGTCGAGACGTGCATTGTCTTCTTACTAAAGAAATGAAATTCAAATATTGTATTCCCCCGAGAGAGATAGAATACACAACTGTCGCGTTTACAGTGAGATGCCACTGGGCCATGAGGGCCTCAAATATTATATTCAAATAAATATCTGTTAAAAAAATATTTTTCCTAACTATTACAACATTTTATATAACTTACTGTTATAGTCCTACATTGGAGAAATCTTGGTTTATCTGTTAGAAAACAAAAATATTTCAGAATTATGCGCTTTTTTCGATAAGAAGTCCGTTTTGTCAATAGTTCTTTGATCAGTTGATAAATTTCTTGGTATTTATAAGAGTAAGTATAATAATAATAATATTACAAATAATAATATTACAGAACTTCTCAAACGTACATGGAAAAATTTATAATGTACGACAGTGACACTCCTTGTTGAAATGTCAAGTGATCTTATTTACGTTAATACATATCGTAAAACACTCTAAAGTAGGCTATTATCGTTGAACTTACTACATTGTATCAAAGTTGTTACATTTTACACTAAACGCGATAGTTGGTAGTTTAAAATTCACTTGCAGCATGTCATTTTTATGGCAATCATTAGAGAAATATTAAAAACTAGCGACCCTCTCGCGGCTTCGCCCGCTTTAAATAACCAATTATTTATTTATTAATGTGAATGACTTTTGTGTTCTAATAACTTTATCCTAAAAAAAATATTTTTTTTTTATAATTTTGTTGAACCAATACTATATGTACTTTATATTGAAATATTTTTTTTATGAACCGATTTAAATAAAACGACAATCAAACACTAAATGGTAAGGAACGCTTGCGAAGTCGGTTAAGCCGATTCTGAAATTAACGTATACAAGCGTTTTTAACAACGACAACATTTTTAAAAATCATTATTTTGAGCTCTATTACATCGATAAATGTCCCCAGTAATAGATTTCCATGTAAAGACATCGATCAGTTAAAATTTTATTATAATTATGTAAATATATAATTAAGGCCAGTCGTGGCGCAGGGGCACAAAGTTTGACTGTAAACGTGAGTGGTTGTGGGTTCGATTCCCATTCGAGGAAATGAAATATTTATTTAAATGGACATTCCGTTTCTTCGCTCTGGTGTCGAGGCAAAGGGCGACGTTGAGTTCTTCCATTCCAATACGTAATACCTCCAGAATTCGGCGGAAAGTGGGAAACGGAGTGTCTTAACACTCGGTTCCCTCTGCCCACCCTGCTGTGTGCGGGGTACAGCGTGAAGATGTTTTTTAAATATATATATTTATCTTAGTATAAAGTGCAAAAAGTGCAGATTAAAATCCACCAACTAAATATTAAATTATCCTGCAAAATGCTAAATCTCCTCCGGCTTTCATTGTAATTACAAATTAAAAAACAGCTTATCGACCGTCCACAAACGTAGTAGCAAGTTCAATTATAAGAACGATTTAAAAAAAACTCCAATGTACAATGCAATTGGGTGAGTCCAGGTCGTTTCATATAAGGAAGGTGAACCCATTGAACTAAAACACATTAGATACGGCGACGCTCCCTACCATTGTGCCCGTTCCAGTACTGTATACACATATAGTACTATTCTTTTATTATTATGTTCTATTACATGGGAGTATTTGTTGTCATCGTGGTGCAGTGAAACGCTTTATGACCCAAGAAAATGGCTGTGGGTTCGTTCTCCTTTTGATTCTTCTCTTCTTCTTCAGCTTCAAGCTATATCCCGCATGTAGCAGAGTAGCCAAAGGTAGCCTAGTGTTTTGACATTCCGCTCTCCACTTTCTGCCGAATTTTGGAGGCATTGCGTGTTGAGTGCCGGAACTTGGCGAAGAAACGAAAACATTAAATATTTTATTTCCTCTAGTGGAAATCGAACCCACAACCTGTTGCGTTTACAGTCGCACATTTGTGCCTCTACGCCACGACTGGCCTCAAACTCTATTAAATTTTTAATTGTAAATTTTTAAGTCCGACCCAATTTTAAAAGTTCACGGAGACAAAGTTGCAGAAGGAAGTTACTTACTTAATAAAGGGAAATGGACAATTTAATTTAGTCCAGAAACATATAGACATTAGAAATTGAGACCAGTCGTGGCGCAGGGGCACAAAGTGTGCCTGTAAATCGACTGGTTGTGAGTTCGATATTCTACGGATAAATATTTCATCTGGGGGGACTCGAGGAGATGAAATATTTATTTACATTAATATTTTAATTTTTTCGCATTATTATTTTTAATCTTTCTTTTCCTGTTCTGTAAAAATATTAAATGCCCTTTGCATTTAAGTCCTACTATTAAAATGTTTCATAAATTATTATTACAATTTATTTCCATAAGAACTTAAATTTTAAGTCTTTTATTTTATTTATGTGGTATCCCAAAAATGTGAGCACAAAGCAGTGAGTAAATTCAAATGACATATTGCGAAACATAAAAGACAGTCTTATAAAAATATTAAAAAAATAATAATTGATGGGTAGTGTAAATATAAACAATACCCTTTATTTCTGGAACGCTTGGAGATATCGAGTTGAAATTCAAACCATATACTCAGATCTGCGGCCCCATGATTTCCTATTCCCATGATAAAAAACGTATTTTTATATTTACTAAGACTAAGACTACGACTTAATTTACAAATGCAACATTAAAATTAAAGTAACCAAATACATAAATTTATTTTTTGAAGAGATGAAGAAAGGGCAGAATGCAAGATCAGTGTAAATGGTAAGATATTTGAACAAGTGAATCAAGTGGTATACTTGGGAAGTATGTTCAGTAGAGATGGAAGATACGAGATGGATGTGGAAAGGCGTATTGCTGCCGGTAACAGAGTTAACGGAGCCTTCGCTGCATTGATGAGGCAGCGAAACGTCAGCACAGCTGCACGTTTGGCCGTACATAATGCAGTGTTGATACCGCCGTTGTTATACGGCAGCGAAACGTGGGTATTATCTATAATCAGAAGAAGAAATAAAGGAAGATGAATGCCGTGGAGATGCGATCTCTTCGTAAGATATGCGGAGTTAGCTTAACTGATCGAATCCGCAATGAAGAGATACACAGAATGGCAGGTACTAGCGAGGATGTCATGGTGAGAATGAAGAAGAACGTGCTCAGCTGGTTTGGGCACGTCGAACGAATGTGTGATGAAAGAATGACAAAACAGATTTATGATGGAAAAGTGAGTGGGAAGAATGATGGGGAGAGACCTCGATTGACCTTGGAAAAAACAGTATCAAAGATACTGGAGGAAGGTTACGTAAAAAGCATGAGGACTCCCCGGAAGGCGTGTACGAAGAGGTTGATGACAGTGGACGAGGCTAAAGAGGTAGAAATGTAGTATGGCGCTCCGTTCTCTCTGACTACCTCGCTAGGGCTAAAACGTGAAGCTAAGTTAAGTTACATAAATTAATATAAAATATATATTTCTATAATATAAATCATCTACTAGAATATTCAGAATTGCGGAAATTCAATAGTGATCCAGTCCAATATTGTAGTGTTAATTGAGTTTAATCGGAAGGTTGAACGGTATTTATGCAGCTTAAGTCTTAATCCTTTGATCTCAGTGTAAGAATAGTTCGTGGAAACCAAACAAATTATTGTTATTTACAACAGCCTTTAAGGAGCTTCGTTTGTTTGAACTTTTGCTAATAAACATTATAAATTCAGGAAATAAAAGTTTTATGAGATTAGATTTCATCGTCCATTTTTTTGTGATTTTCAAGAAATCACTAATAAATTTCAAAAATAAATATTAGGTATGTTTCATGCTTTTATTTGACTTGCCGTGTTAGTGTGTGTTTAGTGTATGTGAATAGTTTTTAAAAATCACCTTCACATCGATACCGGAGCGAAGAAATGAAAATATAAATGTAAATAAATATTTCATTTCCCCGAGTGGGAATCGAACCCACAACCAGTCGATTTTTTACAGTCACACTTTTTGCACCTATGGCACGACTGGCCTCAAAAAAAATTTTTGCCATATTTTATAAAAAGTTTTTAATCAATATTTTTTACTTTTGTTTTTAATTCTGTATACATCAATAGCTGTGATTTAATGTTGTAAATAACTATACTAAAATAGATTTAAAATGAAATAATGTGGCACTATAATTTTATTTAAAATAAAACTTTAATAGTTAAGCAAAAAATATACAATATATAGAATAGAATTCTCTCGTTTAGGTTTTTATAAGCTTTAGATCAGTATAAAAAGTATTGGAAGCTATTTTCTATTTCGCTTTGTGCGGTCCAATAAAGCGCGGCCGTGACGCTGAGCAGGGTCCATTACGATTTGTAATTCGAAATTTATTTTTTTTTGTATTATTTTCACGCTGTATCCCGCAAATAGCTGGCAAAGGGACACTAGGGAACCTAGTGTTAAGACACTGTTACCATTAAGACACTTCCGTCCCCCACTTTCCGCCAAATTTTCGAGACATTGAGTATTGAGTGATTTTTAACCAGTGAGAAAAATAAATAGTTCATTCCCCCGAGTGGGAATCGAACCTATATTACCTAATTGGCCTAGACTAATTTATCGATGTAAAGTTAGTTAAGTTGTTTTACTCAAATTGCAGGCATACTTACTATTCACTTAGTATTTAAGCCGATTACAAATAGACCACAATAGCTATATGAAGTCTATTGTGAATGAAAATGAATGCTTATTTTGATGAAAACATTTTATTGGGAATTTCAATTGCTTAAGTTTAAATAAATAATAAATAAATATTATTTTTTTTTAGTTTCACGCTTAATTCCTCACAGCACGTAGAGGACGTAGAGGAAACTTGGGAACCTAGTGTTACGATACTTAGTTCCCATTAAGACAATTCCGTTCCCCCTTTCCGTAGCTACGTTTGGCCTCGTTACTATTAAAATATTAGCAATTTCATTTCCTAGAGAGGGGATCGAACCCACAACCTGTCGCGTTTACCCGGCGTCAAAATGTTAATGCTGTTAATTACTCTATTACATATATTCGTCTCTAGATTAACAATGTTTAATTTTAGTATAATAAAGGCTATGTTATTTTTAAATTTATTTCTATTTTCCTGCAAAAGTCAGTTAATTTTATATGGATCTTAAGAGGGGTATGTCCAAATGACGTCACTGTCGTCTTAAATAGAAATAATTTATTTCATCCAATCTAAGTCGGAGCAATCGTTAATAGCAAATATTATAATATCAGCATACGAGAAAAAATAGTGAGGCCAGTCGTGGCGCAGTGTCACACACGTGAGACAGCTTGTGGATTCGATTCCCACTCGAGGAAATGAAATATATAATATTTTAATTTCCTCGGCGTTGAGCTACGCAACTGAACACAAATGCGTCCATTCGGCGGAAAGTAGTGAATGGTTAACGTTAGGTTTCGCAAGTTCCCTATCCCTATGTAAGGGTGTATCCCTTGAAGATCTCCCGTGAAACTAAAAAAAATATGGCACTTTATAGTGCCGTAAAAACTAAAAAAAGATTGTTTTTATCAATTTATGTCTTTTATATTTATTATTTATACATTTTCTTATTTTATTTAATTAAAAAAAAGTATAGACAGGGTTAGCTTAATGTAAGACACACCATCTATCCAAAGCAACACTTTCTATCCAATTTTTGACATTGCGTGTAGAATTTAATTGCGACACTCAACGCCGCGCTCAAACTGTATTTTACTAAAAAAAATCTCCTTTGTTCCAGGGACGTGCGTTTTAATCGCATATTCGATATAGCACCGGGTGTGTTCAGCCATCTCCATCGGCTACGATCACTGCTGCTAAACGACAACCAGCTGACTGAGTTACGATCTGGCTCTTTCCACGGCCTACGCCGCTTAAAATATCTCTATCTATATAGAAATCGTATAAAACATATAGATTCTGATGTTTTCCATGGCATGGCGCATTTGGAACAACTGTGAGTATTTCATTTCTATTGTTAATGTTATTTTATGATTTGTAATCGCTGTATCCCGCACATAGCAGGGTAGAGCAGAGGAAACTTGGGAACCTAGTATTAACACTTCGTTCCCATTTTGACAGGTCCGTTCCCCACTGTCTGCCGAATTCTGAAGGCTTGAAGGTGTTGAGTGGCGGAACTCAACGCCACACTTTGCATCGACACCAGAGCGAAAAAATTAAATATAAAATATTTCATTTTCTCGAATGGGAATCGAACCCACAATCTGTAGCATTTAGAATCATATGCTTGAAAATCGCGCCACGACTGTCTTTAATTAATATAGATTTTTTTTTATTTTAATTTTTTTCATTAATTACGAAAAAAACTTTATTCTTTTTTAAATATTTACATGGACACACACACGGTTATGTGTAAAAAAAATGCTTTTTTAAATTAAATTAATTACTTTGTTACAAAATATTTAAAAATAGCATTTTGTTCTGTGTTGTAAAAATTAAAATCATCTAGTCATTTGGGACCCCCAATCGCACATCATATAAAAAATTTATATACATTTTTGACACAACTTTTTTTTTACAATTTAACAATATCAAATTATTATACTAAGTATAATTTGAAAAAAAATATATTATAATAAAATTTATTAAATAGTTGGTCTTAACACTAAGTTCCCCCTCTGTGTGCGGGATACAGCGTGAAGCTGAATATTTTTTTTTATAATATGTGTCACTATGAACCAAAATAAAGTAACTACAGTAAGCATAGTCTATATCTTGATTGGAGCTAAGTATCCATCCAGTTTACCGACCGTGTGTATACAGCGCCGGAGTTGGTACTTGAGTTTCGGATACCGTAACAAAAGTTGTAAAGTTAGTTTGTATAGGTATCTCATTAAGCGAAGAAAGGAACGACTTCAAAGTTTGGTACCTACTTCCTATTATACAGGGTGTATGACTATATTATTATTACCTTACATTTTGTTTTAATAAAATAGGTAAAAAATCTATTATTTATAATTGTTTTTTTTTTATTATTTTTTTTTAGTTTACAATTGATATTATTCACTATTTTATAAAAAAAAATGATTTGAAAGCTTTCGTAATAGATATGTACATATTTTAATTGCATAATTTAGATTTTATGAATGTCGTATAAGGGAAGTAGATAATTAATAAAAAAAAAAGAAAATAGCTTCACGCTGTATCCTGCATACAGCAGGGTAGGCAGAGGGAACCTAGTGTACGTTCTCCACTTTCTGCCGAATTCTTGAGGCATAGCGTGTTAAGTGGCAGAACTCAATTCCGCGCTTATCCTCGACACCAGAGCGAAGAAATGGAAATATAAATTTAAGTAAATATTTCATCTCCTCGAGTGGGCATCGAACCCACAACCAATCGGTTTTACAGTCACACTTTGTGCCACTGCGCTACGACTGGCCTCAAGTAATAGTAGTAGGAAGTAATTATTATTTCTTAATATTTTCACTTCTTCGCTGTGGCAACAAGGCAAAAGCCCGGCGTTGAGTTCCGTCACTCAATACGCAGTACCTCGAAAAATTCAGCGGAAAGTGGGTTGTCTTAATACTAGGTTCCCTCTGTCTACCCTGCTGTATGCGGGATACAGCGTGAAGCGTGATTTATTTATTTTTAGTCATCTTAAATTCTTATCATCTTACGGTTTCGCCATTTGACTAAAGTGTTATTAAGATGTAAATATAGTAATAGTCGAACGTATTATCATGAAATGATGTCATTGCGGTTGCTAAGTGTGACACAATATGACACAGTGTGCTATATAGGGAGGAAAATCAAGTATTGTTCTTGGAATAGATTGTGTTTATATTTTGAAACTTAATTTGGTTGTATTTGTCTATCTATATGTAAAACGAATGCGTATTTCATATTAGAATATTTTTTAATGTAAAAATATTTTTTTTAGGTGTTTTTTTTTAATTTAAATATACTTTGTAGTTATGGGTTTAGATTCTAAATAAATATTCGTATTTAAAAATATGCATGATAGCAAGGCAATACCAAGGCTAAAGCGGGGCGTTGAGTTCTGCCACTCAACACGCAATGTCTTGAAAAATTCGATGAAAAGTGGGAAACCGAGGCTTGAGCACTAGGTTCCCTCTGTTCACCCAGCTATATACGGGATACAGCGTGAATCTAAAAAATCCCCTGTTATCCAAATGTTGTTGATAAAACAATGATTTGCTTCGGAAAGCAATTCCGTGCACTTATCTTATTGTGGCGGCGGTCTCACCAAATGCAAAATTCGCTTTATAGTACAAAGGGAAAGCTGTGCATAACGCAAACAATCTTTTGTTAGCAATATTCCTACGCTTCTCGCTCGTCTACGAGACTTCATATATGTTTGTACGGTAGAAATGTAAATTGGTGACTAAAACAGTTGAAAATGAAAGTTATGTTCTGTTTAACATTTCAAGTAACAGATTACTTCACTTTTAGTTTCTTTAGTTCTGAATCTTCATATGAAAACAATATCAAAAAGATAATTGACTTTTCTCTACAATGTAATAAGATCAGTCGTGGTGCAAGGGCCCAAGCGTGGGACTGTAAACGCGACGTTTCATTTTTTCGCTCTGGTGTTGATAGCCTCGACCTTGAGTTCCGCCACTCAATCCAGAATTCGAATTCGAAGGAAAATGGGGAACGGAGTCTCCCTCTCACTAGGTTCCCCCTGCCAACCTTTTTACATGCAGGATACAGCATAAAGTCACAAAAATCTATATAAGTAAAATTATCAAATAATATATAAAAAAGAAATTAGACTAATTGTAGTTTTGTTCCAGCTATTTGCATATCAATGAAATACATCAAATTGAACCTGAAACTTTCTCCAACTTGCCGCGCCTTGAGCGATTGTAAGTTATTTATTTAAAATACGGTGGACAGAATTTAGTTTCTTCATAAACGTATATTAAATTGAATATTGTTTATTCAGATACTTACACAACAATAACTTAAAGACCATTCCACCTGGTTCCTTCCGCGGCATGCCGAAGTTGCACAAGTTGCGCTTGGACAGCAATGCCCTAGTGTGCGACTGTGCTATGCTCTGGTTCGTCCATATGCTCGCCGAACACAATGATATGAGTATCGCTGCAACTTGCTACGAACCCGCCGGAGCCACTGGAACATCTTTGGCTGCGATGAAAGAGAAAGACTTCCATTGTCGTAAGTTATTCTTTGTAAATCTTATAAAATCGTAAGATTTATTGTCTTTGGTACTAATTGAAATCTTTTCAGAACGGCCTGAAATTGAATCGGATCCTGAAGATGTAGTGGTCAACTTTGGGGACGATGCAATGTTCAGCTGTATCGCAAAAGGCGAACCAACACCCGAAATTGTATGGTTTAGAGATTCGGCAGTTTTGCCAATAGATAGTTCTAGATATGAAGTTATGGACAATGGCACCCTTATGGTTCATAACGCAGATCAAAATGACGTGGGTGTATTCGAATGTGCAGCTAAGAACCCTGCTGGTGAAGTAAAATCAAAGCCAGCTAAAATGATGGTGCAAATTAAGCCTGACAGCAACGGTAAGTATTCTTACCAGAAGCGGTAATAACAGAAATAATTTGTAATTTATATACGTAAAAAGGAATAGGTATAAAAATAAAATATATAATCTTATTTTATTGCAGGTTATCCAGTATTTACTATACTACCTCGTAAACAAGTAGTCAAAATAAATCAACGTCTTGCACGCTTTGACTGTGTTGCAAAAGGCAATCCAACGCCTCATATCTCATGGTATTATAATAATGAACGAATATTATTAACTGAACGTATCTCGATGCGTCACAATGGTTCTATTATAATCGAAAACATCCAACATGAAGATTCTGGACTGTACACCTGTCAAGCTGAAAATATTAACGGGAAAATAACGGCTTCTGTTGCGCTTGAAGTTATGGGTAATAAAATCACTTAGCTAAAACTATACTAAGTTATATATTTATTTAAGTATAATATAATAATATTTTTTGTTTTAGTTGCACCCGCGTTTATTATAGTACCAAAGGATCTAACAGTCACAATTGGCGATATTGCTCAATTTCAATGTACCGCTAGAGGTGTGCCTAAACCAGTTATTTCGTGGTATCGAAACACTATGGTATTGCCGCCTACAGATAATATAATTTTAAGTAATGAACATCAAAATTTGACAATACTTGAGGCCACTGAAGAAGATGGTGGATTATACCACTGTCGTGCCGAAAATTCTGAAGGGCTTACAGAAATATCTGCTATTTTAAAGGTACAAGAATTCAAAATTACGCATCCCAAAATAACACTTAAACCAGAAGATACCGACGCTTTTAAGGAAACATCTGTGCAAATGCCATGCGAATATGAAAGTGACCCCCCGGCCACAGTCGAGTGGAGGAAAGATGGAAACCGCATCGTTGCCAACTACCGATTCACAATTACCGTGATCGGTAGTTTAATTATTAATAACGTAAGCTTATCTGATGCCGGAAATTACGAGTGTTCTGTGTATAATGAATATGGACGTGATACTGCGTCGGTATTTCTTACTGTTAAAGATCATATTCTACCAGGTGACGAATATGTGAATATTGCTTTAACAGAAGCAACAAGAGATGTTGATCAAGCCATTGCAAGAACTGTGGAAAACCTATTTAAGGATAGAACATCAGTAACAAGCATAGCAGAACTTTACAGGATGGCAAGATTTCCTAATGCACCAGAAAGAGAAGTAGCACGTGCAGCTGAAATTTATGAGCGAACTTTAGATAAAGTCAAGGAATTTACGCAGTCTGGATCAAACATTACTGCTATTCAACCCTATTATTATGAAGGAATCTTATCTGGTGAGCATTTAGAAATTATAGCTCGTTTGTCTGGTTGTGTAGCTCACAGAGAAAACAAGGATTGTTCAGATATGTGTTTTCATAAGAAGTACCGAAGTATTGACGGAAGCTGTAATAACTACAATCATCCAAATTGGGGTACTTCGCTTTCTAGTTTCCGTCGACTTCTTTATCCTATATATGAAAACGGATTTAGTCAACCAGTGGGATGGAACAAAAACAAAAAATATAACGGACATAGCTTACCCAGTGCAAGATTAATTTCTACAGAAATTATTAGTACCACTGAGATATCTATGGATATTGAAATAACTCATATGACGATGCAGTGGGGTCAATGGTTAGATCATGACTTGGACCATGCTTTGCCATCTGTAAGCTCACAGACTTGGGATGGGGTAGATTGCAAAAAAACATGTGATTATGCAGCCCCATGTTTCCCTATAGATGTTCCTAAAAATGATCCAAGAATAACTAATCGCAGATGCATCGACTTTGTAAGGACAAGCTCGGTTTGTGGCTCTGGAATGACCTCAGCTCTCTTCGGAAAATTACAACCGAGAGAACAAATTAATCAACTTACATCGTTTATTGACGCGTCTCAGGTTTACGGTTTTGAAAAAACAGTTGCTGAAGATCTCCGGGATCTAAGTAACGAAAATGGTACCCTTCGCGTCGGGGCTCAATTTCCTGGTAAAAAACATTTATTACCTACTACTGGTTTGAATGCAATGGACTGTAGACGCAATTTAGAAGAAAGTACCCGCAGCTGTTTTGTAGCCGGAGACATAAGAGCTAACGAACAAATTGGCTTAGCAGCAATGCATACTATCTGGATGCGAGAACATAATCGTATAGCATTGATCTTAAAGGCTCTGAATCCGTTCTGGGATGGTGACAGAGTATATCAAGAAGCAAGGAAAATTGTTGGAGCTGAAATACAAGTCATAACATACAAAGACTGGTTGCCTCTTATTATAGGCCCTGAAGGATATGAACAATTGGGTGAATACAAACAATATAATCCAAATCTCAATCCGTCTATCTCTAACGTTTTTGCTACAGCCGCCTTACGGTTTGGTCATTCCATCATAAATCCATTACTACATCGTTATGATGAAAACTTTGAAACTATACCCCAAGGACATTTATTATTGCGCAATGCTTTCTTCTCCCCTTGGAGACTGGTTGATGAAGGTGGAGTTGATCCTTTACTACGAGGCATGTTCAGCACCCCTGCTAAACTTAAAACTCCTACACAAAATTTAAACACTGAACTTACTGAGCAGCTGTTCCATACAGCACATGCTGTAGCACTTGATTTAGCAGCTATTAATATTCAACGAGGACGTGATCACGCTATTCCTCCTTATACACAGTTCCGCCAATTTTGCAATATGAGTGAAGTAAATGATTTCGATGATTTAGCTGGTGAAATATCCGATCAAACTGTCAGGGACAAACTTAAAACACTTTATGGATCAGTATATAACATTGATGTTTGGGTGGGTGGAATATTAGAAGATCAAGTTGAAGGAGGAAAAGTTGGTCCTCTTTTCCGTTGCTTATTAATCGAACAATTCAAGCGTTTGCGCGATGGTGATCGTCTCTGGTATGAGAATCCTTCAACATTTGAGCCGGAACAATTACGTCAGATTAGGCAGGCCAATTTAGCTAGGATCTTGTGCGACAACGGAGACAATATCGACACGATAAGTGAAAACGTGTTTTTACTTCCGGAAGTTCAAGACGGTTTAATTTCTTGTGAAGATGTTCCATCGGTTGATTTCCGCTTTTGGGCAGATTGTGAATCATGTGGAGATGATATAAGTGAAAATGAATCAAATCGAATACGCCGCGATACTTCTGCCCAAATGGATCTTTACGCCCAATATACTGAAAACGACCATCGCCTGAACACATTAGAGGATTCTTATTCTATGCTGGAAAAAACCATTTCAGATTTGAAAAAGAAAGTTAAATATCTAGAAGATACTTGTCAGAGAAATTAAATATTTAACTAGATTGGCATATACCATTTAAGAACTATAACAATTATATCAAATTGACCCGGTAACCAGGAATTAGTCCATATATCTTATTCATATCCTTATTGATATATTAAAAAAGTTAAAAATTAAGAAAAAAAACCAAAAAAAAAAACATGAAATAATAAAAATATACAAAAAAAAATGTTTTTGATGTAAGTTGCAAAATAAAAAAAAGATGAAAAAAAATATGTGTCTACAGTTATTAAATATATTCATTATATCATTAAATTGAAAAAAAAAAAAAAAACAAAAAAAAAGGAAAAAAATATCATGTGCTCAGTGTATTTATGTGTATAAACGTAGGCTATCCAACATAGCTTTAAGCCTTCTCTATGTGGTCCAACTAATTAAGAATTTATTTGAATTCCATTTTATCAATTATTATGCCTGATATATTTTTTATGTGGTTTTGCCAACTATTTCTATCATAGTCAAACATTTATTTTTAATTAATATTAATTAACTTTGCTATGATTATGTTCACTTTTATATCCAAAACACAACTAGATTCAACTAATTTAAAATATAAATAAAAATTTTCTCTTATAAACTTCAATATAATATATATGTTGTGTAGGCCAAGAAGATTTACCCCAAGCTACAATTTTCTATACTAAATGTCTATATGCAACATAATCTAGTCGTAATATAGGATTAAATATAAGAAATAACTTAATAACAGTATAATTTCATTTCGCAAACATTTCCGAGCTTAGCTTAGCTTAACAAGAATCCTATTTTGTGCCATTTTAAAATAATAATATGTTATATAATTTACATTAAAAATTGCGATCTTTTACGCAACAGCTTCTTTCTTAAGTAGAACGATTTGTATGTGTTCATATAGGAAGGTCAAGATCCGTCCCAAATTTAATGTATCGGGGTCCGTGACACGAATTTTGAATGTAATAATATGGTCTGAGTATATAGAGGGTGGATAGAAAGTAAAATATGAACGCGATTGTAAATCGCATTTTAACATTTCCTATTTTACTTACATAATATAATATGTATACAGTAAACTTAGGTAATCTGTTCTAATTGCTGCGCTTTTTAGCAATAAAATCTTAAGTTCAGGTCGGTTAGTTTGTCACACATGAATGACCTTAAATATCGATATTATAATTGTTAACATTTCTCAATAAAATCTCGATGTTGTTCGGCTCATTCGAATCAGCTATATGAAAGTCATATTTTTAAAAATAGTCACCCAGTGATGGAGGACTTTAACGAAATATGTACGTAAATTCCGACGTTTATACGTTGCGATGCACTCTCATATGGCTAGTTCGATATAAGCCTTCGGTGTCTATGTTATCTATTTCTAGTAAATACGTGTAATAGGAAAATCTGTTTTACTCATACATTCATAATATAAGAGTTTTAAATTCTATAGAATAATCAGATATTATCGGGACATCGCTGTCGTCTATAATAACTATATTACATTTCAAATTTTATTTTAGTTTTAATAAAATCAACCTTTTCTTTTGTATTAGAATTTGATTCTATGTACTTAAATATATTTTTCATTGAATTTTTATTTCCGATATATGTGATTGTTTTCAGAAATGTTATAATACTATGTTATATTGACATGATAATTAACTTAAAAAGATTTTGTTTATATCTGTACTTACAATTTTACATTCATTTATGATCATCATATTTTTGATATTAGTAGATTCGTCAGTCTGTTAGGAGATGCGAACATTCGATGTTTTAAGCTACTTACGGCACTAATGTAATAACTATTAATACGTTTTGATACGTACCTTAGTTACGTATCTAGTTTTCCATAATTTTCCCAATTATAAAGATATTGAATATAATCAAAAATAACTTACAAGTAAATATAATACAAGTACAATGCTATAGGGGCCAGTCGTGGCGCAGGGGCACAAAGTGCGACTGTAAAATCGACTGGTTGTGGGTTCGATCCCCACTCGAGGAAATGAAATATTTACTTACATTTATATTTTCATTTCTTCGCTCTGGTGTTGACGCAAAGAGCGCGGCGTTGAGTTTCGCCACTCAACTCGCAGTGCCTCCAGAACTCGGCGGAAAGTGTTGAAAGGAGTGTCTTAATACTAGGTTCCCTCTGCCTACCCTGCTTTGTGAGGGATACAGCGTGAAGATGATTTGATTCATTTTATTCACAATACTATAAATTCAAAATCATGACCTATATATAACAACAATGACTTTCCTCCGAGTCGAACTCACTGAGCTAGTAATCTTTGAGAATTTTTAATATCCTGACAGAAACAGCTGGAAAAGCGGACGTGTTGGGCTGACAAATTATAATAGTTCTCCGAAGCAAAGATCAATCGCGCTACTAACTTCAGATACCAGTTCCAAGCAACTATTTTTTTTTTAATTCTTTATTGCACAAAATTTAATACAAAAAAAATTACAATAGGCGGGCTTAACGCTAAGTAGCATTTTCTACCAGCCAACCTAAGTCATGTAAGAGAATAAAATGTGTAGGTGTGCAAAAAAAAAAAAATAAAAACAAAAAAAAAAAAACAATATTCAACATACATATAAGTATAATAAATACACAATAATATATGATATAATTATATACATGCTAATATAATTTTATATACATGCATATGATATATACTATATATAAATATATATTATTATATATAATATATATACGAGCATACATAAAAAATACTATAATGTATTTTTTAACAGAAAACTCTTTGCCTGATGGAATTTTACGTCGTATATAATGTATATGTAACGTAACCATTTTGTGGTAGTATACCTTAAGTGACACATAAGAATCGAATGTTCGCAAACTCTTCTTCGTCTTATACTTAGGATAAGCATTTCCATTTTTGGATTCATCATTATAAATGTATTAATAGATGTGTAGTTTAAATGTCGATATAAATAAAACGTAAGATTACTAATAAGAAATGTTTATTTGCGCTATTTAGCATCGGATTATGGAACTGACTATCAAATAATTATAAAATTTTCTTTAAAAAAATTAAGATTGCAATCAGTTTATGACTTATTTGTTAGTTTAGCTGGGGATTTCTAGATATATGTCAAGGAGCGAGTACATTGTAGTGTGCGCTACATATGGAAACGCTACGGGCAAGATTTGACCATATAAATCAAGTCAATCTCTTGTTCGACCTTGATCACCTAATTGTTTTTTTTTTTAAATATATATTGTTTAAATATTATTTGTTATAAAGATTTTGCAAATCTCCTCTTGTTATTTCAAATTAATACAGACCAAATTTACTATCACTTTTAGTAATGAATTCAATTTAAGTGGTATTTCTTCAAAGAACAATAAAACTTAAGAGCAAAAGAAAAGAAAAAAACCAATAAAGTTGTAAATAATTTATTTTCATCAGGTCATCGTAAACTATTTCGGATGGAGAGGATTAGACTGACATTTACGTATAGGGCTATATTATGCTAAGTTGATGACAATATTGTAGTGCCTGTTCCTTAATAGTTTGACGATTGAGTATTGAAAATAAATTATTCATAACTTATATGATAGGATTGGAATGGACACATCCGTCCTATAAATCACAGCTAACAATGGTTATTTACATACTAAATCACTTTAATTCTTTAAAGGAACTTCGCTTATATGGATTTGATAGTTTGATCGTAATTAATTATTCTTATTCAAAATCTAATCATAATTGGATAAATGATTACTTATTGTAGCCATTTATAGCATTCTACATTATTTGTGGTCAGTTCCAAAGTTAACGCAAACTTCGTTAGATTTATAGTATGCGATTTTTACTTTGTGAATAAATCTGCTTGAATATTTTTTAATACAACATTGCAAGGTATAAAAAATCGGAACCTGTAAATCAATTGATGTTTTTTTTATTTCTAAATATATATTTATCGCAAATAAAAAATCAATAATTAAAGAAAAAATATGAATAATTGTTTCTAGGTCTGTATTTTTTATTTGCTTTGTATTCACCGTGTGTCGTAGGTGGTCTTGTGGAGTGGAAGTGTTGATAATGTCTTATTATAAACAAGTTCAAAATCAAAAGTATCTACCGCTCTTCCTACATTAATTTATCAACTTTAAGCAACATAATCTAAACACATTTTTAAAACAAGATCAATTTCGAGAAATAAAAGTTTCAGCGACATCGTTCTTAATTTCAATAAGAATAGAATTGTTTTTTTTTTTAAATAAAGAGTAATAGTAAGATATTATAAATAACTCCTAAACCACCCAGACTATCTACGACTGTTTCGTCAAGTTCGTCAAAATTAGATATTTATCTTGGTAACTTCTTAGTATTACTTTATTGGAACACAAGCGTGTGACTGTAAACACGACGGTTGTGGGTTCGTTTTCCACTAGCGGAAATTAATTATTTAATATTTTCATTTTCGTTCTCTGGTAACAAGGCAAATGTTATCATTACGTTCTCCCTGACCATCTTTACTCAAGTCATAATCTGTAACATGGTAAACGTACTATATAGTTTAGCTATCAAAGACAGGTCCAAGTACCAAAAGGTATCTCGAAAATCATCAATTAAAAAACAGTTGTAAAAGATTTAAGAATTGTTAATTATTCATTTGGCAAGATTTCATATTTTAAAACACACAAATATGGACATTGCACATCACAAATATCGTAATATGATATATTAACATGTAATTGTTGATAATTTCATGATTTTGGTTTATTCTTTATGAATTAAAAAAAATATTTATTATACGAAGTTACCAATATAAATTGACGATTTTTATTTCCAAATCATTTATGTAAGAAAGGAATCACATTTACAGTATAATTGCAACTAAATACTCCAAGGCGCTGCTAGGTTATCGTATCACTTTTAAAAGTTCTTACGACGCGATTATTTATAAGATCTGATTAATTAAGTGCAAGTTGGCACTTTGGTTCACAAATTGTAAAAAATGGGGGGAAACGCAAAAAACAAGTGCAAATTCTGCAAATAATTTAGCGAATAATCCATCAAAACATAAGAGAGTCTGATTGAAACAACTAACAATGATAACCTCGTCGCGCGTCTTTTGTTAAATATTAAGTTAGAGCCCCTCGAATATATAAATGTAAATAAATTTATTTTAACATGTAATTTTATTTCCAAATGTAGGTGCAGATAAATAAATTAGTATTATAATTAATTTATTAAAAATATCAATTATAACATAATACCCATTCAATAAATTTCTTTCAATTCGTAGACTGATTGATGTCTTATGAGCAAAGGGCTCACTTATCTTCAAGAAAATGAATCACATATAAAATGATGATTTGTGCAAAAATCTGTTCCTACATTTGACAAGAATCATAAAAAAAACATCACAATATGTTAGATGGTTATTAATTTTTTTTTAAGTTAAGAAATTATGTAAAGTGGTTCTATGATTATTTAATATAATTATAATTTATATAATCTGTGCACATTTATTACAAAACTTGTGTTAATTTATTATGTTTAATTAACTAAGGGCAAGAGCAATTTTTTACAACATCTAAAAAAATTTAAAACTTAACGTCATAATTACATTAATATACCTACACTACTTCATAATATTTATTTTGTATCACTATTTTATTATGCTTGCTATGTGTTTAAAATCGTTGTATAAAAATTATAACACTTCCAAGTGTGATTCCTTTCATTTTATATATCTTTTTTTCATTATGCTTAAAAAAATAAATGGAAAAAGGAAATCGATTGTTTGATTTATTTTCTCCCACTATTTAAAATTGAAATAAAAAAAAACACAGATACTGTATTTCTGTACTGTAAAAAGGATAAAATGAAACAAAAAGATTAAATTAAATATAATTTATTGATCTTAAACACTAAACAATAACAGATTGACTACACAATAAAATCTCTATGTAAATTTTCATTAATTAAATTCCAACATACTTTGTATGTCTCCCAGTTGCTAAAACTTTATTGTTGTCTTTGTTTCGTACTTCCACTTCTAAAAATGCTATTTTCTTACCAAGTTTTCTAGTAACGGCCTCTATTTCAACATTGTCACCTGGTCTTGCTGCGTTCATGTAACTGAATAGAAATATAACATAAATATTTAAATTAAACAATAAATCTCCAAATGTAACTTTTCATTTTATATATGTTCCTAAGTAAAGGCAACAGACAAGACAAAAAGAAAAGATAAGACAAGAATGAACAATTATTTAATAAATAAATAAATATGTTCATTTTTTACTTTGAACAACAACTATAGTATATAAAAGTTCTATGTTGACATTCACCACTGTTATGTAGTGGAATTGGTGTGGGTTTCTTCTCTTCCATTCTCTATTTGAAATCTAGAAGTCTAGCTGCAAATGTGACAACATATACTTTTGATGCCCATTTGGGGTAATGGTGATGAATTAAATGTCTTAACACTGTGTGAAGTTGTAAAATACAAAATTCTATTACCTTACACTAAGATCAATAGATACTCCTCTAGTATCAATATTTTCATGAGATGCGAGAGCGCAAGTTGAAATAGCATCTACTAAGTGTGCAATGAAACCACCATGTAAAGTGCCACGTTGATTCAGATGCTCCTCGCCCACTTGGAACTCTGTGACCATCTTTCCGTTGCCTACACTTATGACTTTAACCTATATATTGAATAAGTATTTTAAATATTAATAATCTACACATATAATAAAATTGTAACTGATTGTTGTCTGTAAATGGATGGTAAATAAGAAAATCTATTATTGATATTTGTCGATACAAAAGAACCAAAAACAATCTGATTTTAACATTTTTGATTGTTTGATTGTTTGTCTGAGTATTTATGCACACTAATCTCAGAAACAACTTAACGGCAAGTTTCTCTTAACATTTAGTAATTGTTTTATTTTAATCAGTTTATAAATAAAACAGTTATTACAATTTAAAGTATTTAGTTCAACAAAATTGCTACAAAAAAAAATATTTAATTGGCTGAAACTTTGATTTCCAATGTAGAGATTTTCAGATTATTAAATTAATAAAATATAGTTCAAGAGGGCAAACTCGTGAAGGGATCTCTAATATTTAATAAATAATCGTAAACAGCCACTAGTAATTAATAATAATAGACATAAATTATAATAGAAAAAAATAAAAAGCGAGCAAAGTATTTAAATAACATATTAACGATTTTGTATTTTATTATGTCAGAACAAATTGCCTATTATTAATAACAAATTAGCATAAAAATTAAATAAAGCTTCTTATAAGGTGATTATTTTAAATACATTTAAGAAAATTACGTAACCATTATGAAATAATTTTTTTACTATTATATTACGTAATAATCAAATAAAAACTATAGTATTTACAGAACACATGGTAGTTTAATGTGAACTTATATATCTTTAAAATTATAAAACATAATTTACCTTCCGTAGGTTATGATCGAAACATTTTGTTGAAGCAATAGTTTTTGTGAACAATTCTGCTATTTTTGCCGCCTTAGAAGTCATTTTTTTGTATTAATATACCTTAATATAAGTTAATAATTGTACATAATATCCTAAACGAAATTAAATATGAAATACTATTTATGATGTTTACATTTAAATGTTGACATTTGACGTGAGTCAGTTATCTTATTTGTCAAATGACAGTGAAAGTGCTGTGATGTTGATAATGCTATCACAATAAAAAAATCTATGAATTAAAAAGAATTTTGCGGAAAATGGAGAACAAAGCATCTTAACAGAAAAATCTTTTTAAAATAGCTTGAAAATTTATTTACAATTTATTTCTCTAGGATCTAGAAATATTGGTAATTGCACACTAAGCAAATAACAATATTCCTCACTTTGCTATTATTATTGCTTAGGCGTTCAAAAATAGGAATAAAAGTGTCAAATATATAATGATTTTGAACCTAATTACTACAGTCGTGGCGCAGGGGCACAAAGTGTGACTGTAAATGCTATAGGTTGTGGGTTTGATTCGTACTCGAGGAAATTAAATATTGAATATTTTCATTTCTTCGCTCGCTGGTGTGGAAAGGAAGCAAAGCATTGAGTTACTCAACACGCAATATCTTCAGAATTCGGTGAAAAATGGGAAACGGATTGTCTTAACCCTAGGTTGAAGATTCCCGCTGCCTACCCTGTTATGTGCTGGATACAGCGTGAAGATAATTTATTTGATTTATTTATTAGTTAATAAAATAATAAAAATGTTTTATAAATTTATTGAATAATAAATAAATCAAATAAACTTGTTTTAAATGATTAATCAATTAATAAAAAAAAATTACAATGTTATTATTTAATTATAAAAATAAAATTTTATAAATAAATATGTAATGCGCATTACGTACATTTAATGAGCACTTATTTTACAACTAAAATGTATTAGACCGAATAAAATGTGCTTTAGTCTAAAATTACCTAACATATAAGTATATAAAAATTCAACCACATATATTATGGCTACCATAGTAGAAATTCATGACTCGAGTATTACCAAGTAAACTGCTCCCATTATTGCACTCTCATAACCGGTCAAAACAGGAAGTTTATATAATTATTTTTTAAAGCGACCAACAAAAAGTTGTTCGGAATTAAATCAAGTGTATTTAATCACGTGTCAATTGAATCGTGATAGCAGATTGTAACAAGACTCCCAAACGTACCTACTTTCACTCTTTGTTTTTCGTATATTACATCTGCCGCCTCGGTGCAGTTGGAACATGTTCCACTGAAGAGTGCAGACGATAGTTATGGGTTCATATTTGAAAGATAAATGAAGAAATTATATGGTAATATTTAATGTTTGCCTTTTAGAAAAAAAAAAACAACAGGTAATACAAGTTTAGGTAAAAAATAAAGAGGTGTTCTCTTTCCATATAATACTCACTGCACTATTTCGCATTTTGTAAATACAATATATTTACACTCTACTACTACTTGTACAATATATTTTATATGTTGTATTAGTATGAGTAATTGACTCAGGGGCATAAGTGTGCGATTGTAGGTAAACGCGACAGGTCGTGGGTTCGATTCCTACTTGAGAAAATGAAATATTTAATATTTAATGAAAATATTAAATATTTCATATCTTCGCTCTAGTAATGAGGCAAAGCTTGGTGCTGAGTTCCGCCAACACGCAATGCCTCCAGAACTCGACGGAAAGTGGCGTCTTAATGGAAAGCAAGTGTCTTAATATTTAGTTTTTAGGTTCCCTTTGAATACTCTGCTAGGTGCAGGATACAGCGTGAAAAAAGTAAATAACATTATGCAGATGTTAAACTGAGTACCACTTTTTTTATAAATCTATAAACAATTTAATTGTTTCTTTATGACTGTTAATGGAATTAGTAATAAGTTAATATAGCTTTAAATCAGTTAAGGCTGAGTTAATTATTAGTGCACACTTTTTAGAGTTCCATATCCCAAAGTAAAAAAAATTAATAAAAAAGATCATTTTGCTGTCGTTCTATCCATTTATCAATACCATTTTATCAAGATGATGTAGAGATATTAATCTGAAATTAATATCAAATATCCGGGTCCACAGTATCTTTGAACAATATTTGATACAAATAGCTAAACTCAAAATCAAAGCAATTGTATGGTTGAATTGAATTGGAATAAAATCAAAACGTAGGGCCTTCCGTTGAACTAAAATTATATTCGACAAGAAGCGTCTTTATCAGTTGTAATTCTCGTTGACCTACAATCACAAGATTGACAGGGAACCCTCGGTGGCATTTATTTAGTAGCGGTTCCTGCCAATATTTATTATAATATGTTACTTATTTTACTTGCTATCTTAAGTTTTTGACAATCAAAGCTTTTATCGGAAGGTTGGAATGAAAGCTAAAATGTCAAACTACTTGGTGTGGATGTTAATGGTAGTGGATTCGATTATCATTCGAAAAAACTTAAATTATATTAATTTCCACAGCCTAGTAAATACTTACAGCATGACTATATATTAAGTTTTCAGTTCTAGTTCTGAATGAGCTAAATCAACTAAAAATATGTTATAAAATGTAAGTAAAAGTAAAGGAGATTGAAGTTAGTCGAGGCGCAGCGGTAAAAGCGTGTAACAGTAAACGCGTCAGCTTGTGGGTTCAAAAAAAAATGTTCCGCCACTTAACCCACAATGCTTCTAGAATTCAGAGGAAAGTGGGTTTTGGGAGGATCGTAGTGTCTTAACACTAGGCTCCCTCTGCCTACCCTGTTAGTTTTTTTTAACTAAAATGTGACAATATTTTAGTGAAGTCGTGTGCAAGCGGAAGTTCAATAAGTTAATTACCGTAACCGGATATCGAGTTAGCTGTTAAACGACAGATTAATTTTACTGTGACGGGGTATTAGATAGTAGGAAGGCTTGACTTGTACGTATATACATACGTACTAGAAACTTTGTTAGCGAGATTCGATTCTAGAGATTGATATTTACACTCGATTAAATATCCACGGTTTTTTAATCGATTGCTAGTAAATAATAAATACCTTTGTTTGTATAAAAATGATATCTATGTTCTTTTTTTTTTTCTTTTTTATTATCAAAAGAACTAGATATATGGGAAAAAAGATTATTCGTAATTAGCTTACTATATGAATTATGAAATAAGTGAAATAAAAATATTTTTCTTGCAATACCAGTTTTTATTACTTCAATTTTTTTTAATTATAAAAAATATTATTTATTTAAATATATTTACTTAAAATTTACTATCATAAAGAATATACCGAGAAGTACATTAAGTTATACAAAAAGTTTCACAAAAAATTGGAACTTTACCAGTAAAATGATTGCAAATTAAATATGGCTGTTGTTTTGGCATTTACATTTTACATTTACGCTTTATCCCTAGCGGGGTAATGCTTTTTACGTGACCTTCTCCCAGTATCTTTGATATTCTCTGTGATTTCGAAGATCAACCGAGGTCTCCCCCTACCTCTTTTACCACTCACTTTTCCATCATAAATCTTTTTTGCCATTCTTTCATCACTCATTGGTTGGTTGCTAAGGTTCCGTTAACCCTGTTACCCGCAGCAATAAGCCTTTCCACATCCATCTCGTATCTTCCATCTCTACTGAACACACTTCCCAAGTATACCACTTCATTCACTTGTTCTAATATCTAACCATTTACACTGATATTGCATTCCGTCCTTTCTTCATCTCGTTCATTAACCAGAACCTAAAACTTGCTTAATATTTAAATAAAACATAATGAAATTCATATTTTCAATCATTATAAAAATAATAATATTCTTTTGTAAGCAATTGTTTCAGTCATTTTATATTGCTCATATAGTATTGCCACTTCCTTACCTATTTCCTGTTGGCAACATCCTGAATTATCGGAAATTGTCTAGACTTCTGTAATAGTAATTTTTAGATGGTAATAGATTGTAAACGGGAAAGCTTTGACATAGACGCATAATATTTAGCTAGAAGTAGACGTAGCTTTAATTTTTTTAATTATTTCTAGTTATTACGTTTTCTAATTTTAATTCTAAGTTTTTTATTTTTTTTATAGATATAAGCGTCGACATTAATAAGCTCTCTGCTTACCCATTTTAGACATTAAAGTTATGGAGCACAACACTGCGCTTTGCTTTTTCAGTTTGAGAAATAAATAAATAAATAAAAATATAATAATCCCGAATATATCAAACTTACAACTATTGTAAAATTTTCTTTTTTCATAACCAATAGATTTTTTTTACAGAATACAGCGACAAACGTGTAAATGCCCGTTTTGTCTCTAAATTAATTTGTTGAAGCGGAAGTAACTTTCCCGCCCATCATATTGTTCAACGCGAGGTTATAATTAACAGGTATTAATGTTTTCAGTTTTCATTAAATAATTTTCCAGTTCCTAATAGCTATAACGTTTCCCATTACACACGTAGTTAGTGCTTAGATATTTGTTTTTGATTGTTTTGTATTTATTTTTTTACTTTTACCCTTTTTTTATAATCTGTATCTACTATTATTTTGATAAAAATTGGTAAAATTAGTGAATATGAAAACTAAATAATTATTAGGCCAGTCGTGGCGCAGGGGTACAAAGTGTGACTGTAAAATCGACTGGTTGTGGGTTCGATCCCCACTCGAGGAAAAGAAATATTTATTGACATTTATATTTTCATTTTTTCGCTCTGGTGTCGAGGCAAAGTGCGGAGTTCAGTTCCACCAGTTAACATGCAATGCCTCCAGAACTCGGCGGAAAGTGGGGAACGGTGTGTCTTATCACTAGGTTACCTTTGCCTACTCTGCTGTGTGCGGGATACAGCGTGAAGCTGATTTAGTGTATATGAAAACCAAATAATTATTAAACATCAGTGTGTAGAGAATATAAGTAATATTATAATATTTCTTTATAGGATTTTCTTTACGTTTGGTATAAAACTGATATTATTATACGAGTAGCGTTGAGGTAAGCTCCTCAACGTGCAACATTATTATTTTAAAGGGAACGGTGTGTCTCAGCAAAAAGTTCCCTGTGTCTACCATGTATTATTATCGATATATATCATCATCATTATATCAGCCTTTCGGCGCACATTATTGTATATAGGCCTCCTCCAAGGATCTCCACGGCAATCCCGCGACCTTGACTAGATCGTCGGTTTACCTGGTGGAGGACCTGCCCATGGAGCATCAGTTTAAGTCATCAGTTCTCGGCCGCTACTTGAGCACCTTCATAGCAACGGTCATAGGTTCTTCTCACTAAGTGTCCTACCAACTGCTACTTCAGTACAGAAATTCTTCGAGCAGCATCGGTAGCGGCTGTTCTCCTACTGATGGCCTCATTACTGATACTATTGGGACCTAGCGAGTATAGAGTCTGCTGTCGATTTACATAGGTACTTACAAATAAACAAATTCAGGATCCATTCCGACTGCACTTCACACCTTCAATTTTATAAAAAAAAAGACTTATTTATGTGTATGTTGACTATACAATTATTTCAAGTCTTCAGTACAACTTTTTAGTGTTTAATTCTATACATTGTTTTTTTTTTAAATAATGTTTAGGCATTCGCTTTTCTTTGTAATAATTATTTTTTATTTAAAAAAAAAGTAAACCAACTTTAACGAAAACGAAACGGATTAAGGTTTTGAATACGTATACGTTTTAAATATTTTTATTAATAGAATTACATAACATAATATCATGATCGTGTGGTTACCGAATTGGCTCCACTTACTCAATACGCCTAATTGTAATTTATACGTGATGGCGACCGACATTTATTTTATGTGTAATAATATTTGATGTTCTTTGTTTATTTATTATTTAATGATTTTGTAAAGTTCACAAAATATTATAAGTACAAAAATTTTACATATTTTTATTACGCTTTTTATTTTGGTCGACTTTACTATGTAATAACATGTATGAAGCTGAATCTGACCCGCTTCTTATATTTATATCAACACATAAGACTTGACAGTTACTTATATGTAGTTTTCGTAACAGCATAATAAAATATATTTTTTAATTTCTTAGCTCTAGTGTAGGGTAAAGTACGGCGTTGAGTTCCGCAACTTAACGCAAAATTCCTCCAGAATTCAGGGCAATATGAAGAACGGAGTATCTTAAGATTAGGTTCTCTCTGCATACTCTGCTATATGGGAGATACAGTGAGAAGATGAATTTTTAACACGTTTTTTACTTAGGTCCACTGGACCATATAAAAAATTGTAAGAAGCTGAATCTGACCTGCTTGTAATATTTATATCATTTTGAGACTTGACAATACAATAATATGGTATCACCATCATAATTATCAATCAATGTAAAAATATCGTAAAACTCTATTTTGACTCACTTCTTGTTCTCCTTTTAGTTTAAAAAATTACATACGTGTTGGGATTCTATGAAAATATTAATAAAGTTCAAAAGAACCAATAACAAAGTTCAGAAGAACGAAGAACCAACGCTGGCATCTTTCTACTGATGGCATCAGTAAGTACTTTAGGAAGGGAAGTCTAAATATTAAAAAAAATGCATATTACGAGTAGAAAGTAATTTAGTAAATAAGTAATGGAGGATCGTCCGCCAGCATAAAACATTTTGGTGTAATTAACAAAAGCGAAATTATTTAAATTGTATGCCGCTCATTCTCGACGGTGGAATTAAAATTTCTATAATTTTATGTTCGTACAGCATCCATCGTGCGTACTTTAATGGTTTAAAGTGTATATTAATTAAAGCTTTTTGGTAACCATTGTGAGATAATACATGCGCGTGGTTAAAAATGTCATTTTATATATTTTTTTTATTTGGCGTTTAGCTATTGTTAGTCTTGTCGCGTCTGTTCTTTTATTTCGTCTTTGCATATAGTAGAGTAGGTAGGCGGATCCTGGGAACTTGGTGTTAAGCGATCCGTTCCTCACTTTCCAGTGGATTCTCGAGGCATTGCATGTTGAGTGACGAAACTCTCTCTTTAGCGTTTTCAAAGCGAGGAAATGAAATATTTACTTAAAATTATATTTTAATTTTTTCGCCTTCGTTTCGCGGATTGCAATGCTTCCAGAGTTCGGCAGAAAATGAAGAACGGAGTGTTTTAACACTAAGTTCCATCTGTCTACACTAACTAAAGGCTAACGGTTATTATAACAAACTAGAGGGGGCGCGCGGCTTCGCCCGCTTATTAGGAGTGAATTCTAAAAAAAACCACGAAACACGTGTTCAATAAAATATTTTTAACAGTTTGAATTTAAATTTTTATAAAAATCGGTGGCAATTTAAAGATTTTTCCATATAAACTTTCAACCTCTTATTTGAACCCTTAGGGGGTGAGTTCTTAAAAACCATGAAACAAGTGTTCAATGAAATATTTTTAAGAGTCTGAATTTAAAATTTTATAAAAATCGGTACAGATAATTTTTTTTTTCCATACAACTTTCAACCCCTATTTCATCCCTTTAGGGTTAAAATTTTTCAAATTCCCTTCTTAGTGGATGTCCAGAATATGAAAATAAACATCTGCCCAAATTTCACGTTTCTACCATCAGCGGTTACGGCTGTGCGTGCGTCTTACCTCAGTCAGTCAGCACAAGTCCTTTTATATATATAGATTACTACTAAAACTTGACTTATGCTTCTCAGGAACCATTAGTAATATGGCTGTTAGGAAGAAAGGTGGTGGTGGTCTAGTTTGACCTGGGATTAGTATATGAATATGAAATGGTCTTCCATACAGTACTTGAAGAAATTGAGCGTGATCCGATCTGTAGTAGTAACTGCACGACGCACGCTAAAATTGAAATAGAAATTGAAAACTGTAATGTTACCCTTTCGTTCTCTTTGTCGCTTCCCCAATATTCCATATTTATTAAAATTTTATTATTTTTTTCTCAGCTATAATTATTTTTTTAATCCTGCACATAGCAGGGTAAGCCGAGGGAACCTGGAAAATTAGTGTTAAGACTCCGTTCTCCTCTTTCCATCGAAGTTTCCGAACTCAGCGCCGTGTTTATCTTTGCTATCGGAGGATGACAAAAAGAAATCATACCCTCGAGTGAGAATTAAACCCACAACCGTCGCGTTTACTGTTGCATGCTTGTGCCCAGGACTACGACGGCCTCTATTTCAAGAAGTAAGGAATATTATAACTCTGATTAACCAATAAATTTAATTTATTTTAAGCTATGACATATATAGAAAAGCAACAATATGTGAAAAATATTAGTATAAGAAAAATACGAGTTTTAAATATCACCTAGGAAATTTCCTTAACTATTATGCTTTCTTTGTGGGCTAGTCTGTATAAATAAAGATACTTTTGATTTCATATATCGCAATTAATTTGTTAATTATTTCCCAAGAAAAAATGGCTAGAGCATTATTTAATCAACTTTAATCAAAATTAAATTTATTTACTTATTATTTATTTATACTATATACTATGAAGCTGATAAAATAGTCTAGTCCAGTGTATGTGTATACGTAACTGTATAGTTAACTTCATCCTCTTACCCAATGCACAAAAAACATGAAAATAATAAAAAATCAGCTTCACGCTGTATCCCACACACAGCAGAGTAGCCAGAAGGAACCTAGTGTTAAGATACTCCGTTCCCAACTTTCTACCGAATTCTAGAGGCATTGCGTGTTGGTAGCAGAACTCAACGCCGCGCTTTGCCTCTACACCAGAGCGAAGAAATGGAAATACAAATTTAAGTAAATATTACATATGAAAATAAAAAAAACTTTTTCACTTTCAATTTCCTATTTCACATAATACCCGTTTTAACAAAATGAGCTTTCATCTAACATCTACTCGTACATACGCTGGTGTATAAAGGAAGGTCAATCCAATTGTATAGACCAAGTCATTTTAGAATGCCTCGAGCGAGTGTAGCTTTAACTAAAATTCAAAGCACCTGCCATGCTCTCTAGCAGCTAGGAAAATGAAATATGAACTTTGCACTAGTATTTAACGCCTTCGTAGTTCCATTGTGTGTTGTGAGAATGATGTGATGCAGGTACCTTAGGAAGATTTTTTTTTTTGCTCTACGCTATTTCCTGTATATGGTAGGTTAGGTAGAGGGAACCTAGTGTTAAGACACTCCGTTGTCATTAAAATACTTCCGTTTCCTCATTTTCTGCTGAATTCTGGTGGCGTTGCGTGTCGAGTGACGGAACTCTCTGAAGCTGTTTGTCTTGTTACCTTGTTGGGAATAGTAACGACAATATCGCGTTCACAGTCAAAAGCAGTACCGCTGTGCCATGAAGAACTCAAAATTGACCATATCAAATAATGTTAACTTAGTTAATAATTTTTGGTACATTTTTTTATAGTATTTATTAGTATTTATTAGATTGAAACCATTGTGGCGAAGAATGACTGGTTTGTCATAAAATGATCAGGTTGTTGTTCCTCGAAGAAAAAGTACGGTGTTGGGTTTCACCACCAAATAATGTATCGAAGTAAGGTTCAATAATGTGAACAGAGCCCGTTAGGCTCGTATTTATAAGCTGTGTACGTCTGTGATTGAACACGTGATCTTGGAATCACTTTCAAGATCAATCTCAAATTTGAGAGTTTTGAGTGGCGGAACTCAATGTCGCGTTTTGTCACGCCAGAGTTGGAAATTAATATAATTAATTGCAAATCGAATCCACAACTATAGCATTAAATATTGCTACCTGACACACGATGGCTTAAACAAATGTTATGTATGCGCTTAACATTTTCTGTAAAAAAAAGATGCAAATAAAATAATAAAAATAAAAAAAGAAAATGAGGCCAGTCGTAGCGCAGCGGCACGAAGTGTGACTGTAAAACCGACAGGTTGTGGGTTCGATTCCCACTAGAGGAGATGAAATATTTACTTAAATTTATATTTCCATTTCTTCGCTCTGGTGTCGAGGCTAAGCGCGGCGTTGAGTTCTGCCACTCAACACAACACGGAGTGTCTTAACACTAGGTTCCCTCTGTCTACCCTGCTGTGTGCGGGATACAGCGTGAAGCTGATTATTAAAAAAGAAAATGAAATACTTAAATAAAAAAGGGAGAGGTAGAAAAAAAAAAAAAAAATAAAATCGAGTATTGGCATCTTAAAATAAATGTTAAATGGACAATTTCATAGTACGTTTATTCCAATTAACCTTTTCACTCGTACGGGCTGTTTGGATCCACGTGAAAGCTAAGTTCAATTTCAAATGAACGAGAAGTCTAAGCGATAGCTTAAATTCCTATTCGAGTGTTTCGATTGATATTGAGGATATAAAGTGAATACACAGGATTTCAATTTACACTAATCTTCACCATATTTGAGAGATTTCGCTTTATGTAGCTATGTAGGCAGAGAAAATCTAGTGTTAAGACACTCTTTTTTCGAATAAATTTGAGATATGACGTGTTTATTTGCGGAACTCAACGTATTCTGCTAGATGTGGATCCAACTCACAGCATTTATTGAGATGTGTAAATAGAGATTATCTTTTGAGACACTATCGTGTCTTCAGATTGCAAAATCTTGATATCAAGATTTTACAATCTGCGTAATTAAACACTGCTACGAAATATAATAATTGAAATGGCAATAGCGACAAATTTAATTTGAACACGCAACCAGTATCCAATTAAAGTTATCCCTCTTACCCCACAACAACATCAACTCAATTAAAACTAGTGCAATATTGAATATATATTCAATTCAATTAATTAATTAATTAATTAAAAAAAATATTTTTTTATATGAAACAACCTATATAATTTTTACAAGCAATTAATTCAGGCCACGTTAACCAAACAACCTAAATAGAAACGATAAATTTCTACTCTACGAACATTATTCTGTCTATTCCGTCTCGTATAGTTTAATATGTACTATACACAGCCTCAGTAATTACCTAGTTCAGTTTAGTTTACAAGATTTACGATGTTTAACGCCGGCGGTATAACGATATGACACCTCATTTCAAACAAACACGGCTTTAGTCTTGTACGAGGGGCTCGCCAAAAGTAAGGTTCCCTATTTTGTAATTCGGCTTCGGAGCGCGGGAAAAATTTGCAGCTTCAACAATTTCTCCTTCCCGAGCGGTAGAGGGCCTCCCGGAGCGCGGTTCGTCTTCAACATTTTCTCGGCCGTTCAGAAAACTTTCTCTCCATTTCCGGACTTTTTGAACACTCATGCACTTTTCACTATACACTGACGAAAGTTCCTTGTGAATTTCAGTCCCGGATTTACCTTTTAACGTGAAAAAACGAATTATTGCTCTCAGTTCAGAGGCGGACACGGATGGGGTTGCA
>JAATLQ010036452.1:18276-38514 GCA_013421005.1 Heliconius erato x Heliconius himera | reverse complement strand
GTGGAGATGCGATCTCTTCGTAGGATATGCGGAGTCAGCTTAGCTGATCGAATCCGCAATGAAGAGGTACACAGAATGGCAGGTACTAGCGAGGATGTCACGGTGAGAATGAAGAAGAACGTGCTCAGCTGGTTTGGGCACGTCGAACGAATGAGTGATGAAAGAATGGCAAAAAAGATTTATGATGGAAAAGTGAGCGGTAAGAGAGGTAGGGGGAGACCTCGGTTGACCTTCGAAAAAACAGTATCAAAGATACTGGAGGAAGGTCACGTAAAAAGCATGAGGACCCCCCGAAGGGCATGTATGAAGAGGTTGATGACAGTGGACGAGGCGAAAGAGGTATGTAGAGACCGTAGCGTTTGGCGCTCCGTTCTCTCTGACTACCCCGCAAGGGATAAAGCGTGAAGCTAAGTTAAGTTAAGTTAAGTTAAGTTGAGGTTTTTTGTTTATGAAAACTGGTATAAATTCTTTCCATTACATTCATCTTTGTATATATTATAAATCTGAAGAGTTTGTTTATTTCAACGTGCTTATCTTAGGAAGTACTGGTTTAAATTGAAAATTGATTTGTTTTTTTTCGACTTGTAGTTAATGTTTAAGCCTTATTAGTATTTACAGCGACATTGGTTGGGTATGGAAGAAGGTACTATCCCTGAGAAAGTGCACAGACTAGGTGGCTGCTTGAGAGGATTTCGACGGCGACAAGGGCGTCCCTTGCATTAAATATTTTTGCCTCGAAAATCCGGCAGAAAGTGGGGAAGGGGAGTGCAGGTGCTCTTATAAATCTGGCTTTATTTTTTAATACTTTTAAGTGGCAACTTTAAAAACAAAGTCCTAATCCCTTTTATGTAAATTATATTTATTTAGTGACACTAGTCGTGGCGCAATGGCAAATGTAACTGTAAAACCGACAAAGGAGATGAAATATTTACTTAAATTTATATTTCCATTTCTTCGCTCTGGTGTCGGCAAAGCGCGGCGTTGAGTTCTGCCACTCAATACGCAATGCCACCAGAATCCGGCAGAAAGCGGGGAACCTACCTTGCTGTGTCCGGGATACAGTGTGAAGCAGATTTATTTATATATTTCATTTCGCTTAAATTTTCTCGTCTTGTACAAGGCAAAAAATTAAATGTAGTTATCTATATCTAGAAAAACAAATTAGAAAAATATATTTAAAACTTTCAAGCCCAAAATCGTAACAAGTCGTTCGCAACAAAATATCCAAGCAAGTATTCTTTACAGATAAGTGGCAATTAAGACCGAAACTGAGATTCGTAGCAATTAACAACCGTATTTAGTAATTTGACTCAATTTAGAAGTTTCAAATTTGCAAATAAGCTTACAGTAAACAAAGTAGAGTCCAAAGAACTATATCATATAAATGCGGGTTGGATCAAAGTACGTCGACGACACCCAAGAGGATCGTGGCCGGTCGAAAATTAGATAGGGTTAGTTAGAATCAACATGTGGGACCGCCGAGAGGTCTGATACGTGTGAAGTGTTTACTGTATATTGCTGCAATTAGTATGGAAATTTCTTGTTATTTACAAAGGTAAGTAACTCGTCGCCTTTGGGATATGTCGCCTGAGTTATCGAAAAAGTTCTGAGTTCACATTTTGTTTGTAGTATATTTTATTTTCCCAAACTATTAAGGCAAGGTTTGATTTAACTTACACTGTTCCCTACGATACAATAAACCTAATTTAAATGAAATAGAATTATGGAAAAACATACATTTTCTAAATTTGGCACATGAGCTTAGAAGATGAGGTCAGTCGTGGCGCAGGGGCACGAAGTGTGACTGTAAACCGACTGGTTGTTGGTTCGATCCACTCGAGGCGATGAAATATTTACTTACATTTATATATCCATTTCTTCGCTCTAGTGTCGAGGCGCGGCGTTGAGTTCTGCCATTCAACACGCAACGCCTCCACAATTCGGCAGAAAGTGCGGAACGGTATAACTTAACACTAGGTTCCCTCTGCCTACCCTGCTGTATGCGGGATACACCGTGAAGCTGATTTATTTTATTTATTTTTAACTTAGAAGATCATCATATTCTAATCCAAAAAAGTCGACAACTCCTTCAAAGAAGTGAAAAATTTAAAATGCTAAAAATGTATATAAAAAGTGATATTATAATATGTAAAACGATGTTATGTAAAAGCAGGTAAGTAATTAATAGAATTTAAAGAAGTTTATGGTTTACTTTTTAGAGTATTCCGTTTTTACGTTTTTAGGTACGGCTCAAAATGTAAAAATGGAATCCTTATAGGATCACCTTATCATCGTCTGTCAATCTGTCAAGACCGTTTATGTCGAGATCGCGAAGAAGTATTAAGCTGAAATTAATATTAAATATTCCAGTCAATGATCCCTTGAAAAACAGAGTCAAGCTTCTAAGTCAACGGAATCCAAAAGAAACGAAAGCATTTATTTTGCTTTATTTTGCATGAAATGCAGCATTATCAAAACCTATAGAGTAGTAGGATAGTTCCCGTGGGTCTAGTTATGAAATGTGGCATGAAGTGAGAATTTACAATAATGAGTGCATAGGTCCACAAATTGAAGTTTGTAGTAGAAGTAACTTTTATAAGTTCAAGTCAGTACTTTCCGTTGGTCTATAATTCTTAAATTAATACGGAAGGTGAGTCTATTATTATAAATATCTAATTTATCAATATATCAACACGCATTGCCTCCGGAATTCGGCAGAAAGCGGGGAACGGAGCTTAACACTGGGTTCCCTCTGCCTACCCTGCAGTGTGCGGGATACAGCGTGGAGCTGATTTATTTTATTTTATCAATATATAATTTTCAAATACACAAATCTATTATATTGCAGAAATTACTTGATTGTAAGTTTTAAATGGACAAGGGAAACTTTTTAATTAGTTATTAAGAAAGTAGCTTCTTATATAAAAGAAATCGGTTAAGGGCGACTCGAACTTGCTCACCGAGGCTTCTGTAACAAATTTAGGATTGTAGATTTTAGGATTTTTTTTTGACTACAAAATTCGGCGGAAAGTAGGGAACGGAGTGTCTTAACACTAGGTTTTCTGCGCCTACCCTGCTGTGTGCGGGATACAGCGTGAAGCTGATCTATTTTTTATATTTATAGCATTTCACGAGCGAGAATTTCTCATATTCGTGTATATTATAACAGGCGCTCTCTAATTATACAGAACAACATAATTGAAATGTAAATTTTTAAATATATCTGACAATCTAAAGTCTATAGTAAAAAGTCAGTTTCTTTTGAAAAATTTTATTTTATAGTGATGTTATTCAAACCATTTGAAATTCCGCGTTGACATTTTACGTACGTACGGTATATTTTTTTTGACATTTTTATCTAAATTCAAATAGACAGGAAAGAGCTTGTTATTACCGCAAATATTTGAAGTGTGCTTAATTCGCGCAAACTTTATTTGAGCCGGCGCTCCCGTTGGTATATGAGTAAAAATATTTTCTTTTCAATGTAAAAAAATGATATAGGTCTATAACAACTAACTATACTCAGGAATTTCAATGTAACATTTTATCTTTTAAATTGGTATTTTTTTTAGCTTCTATCGCCACGTATTGTATAGGCAAAAAAAAACCTCAGGTCAGGCCATCTCTCCATGTTTCTCCTCTTTCCACTCCACAAATACTTATACTGATTTACACTCTATGGGGGCTTAGGATGTTTTCATTTTAATTAATTTGTGTATTATGTCAATAATTATTATCAATTAACAGTTATTTAAGAAAACATTAGTATGTATAATTATACGTATACTTAGCTCTGATAATAAGACAAAGCGTGGCGTTGAGTTCCACTACTCAATATTGAATATCTCGAAAATTAGAAGAAAAATGGAGAACTAAATATCTGAACACTAGGTTCTCTCTCCCTATCCTGCTATAGGAGAGATTATAGCGCGAAAATTATAAATAAAAGCTCTCTTTAGTCTAGAAGGTATGTAAAAGTTTTCACCGATAAGCTAAATCTTGAAATATATTCGAATTTCAAAGGCGAAAGGCGCATTCGAGTGGAAATCACTTCTGTATCGTGGGCTATATTGAGTGCATAAAATATCCCTCCTGCTTGAAACATGCTTCAAATAAATTTGTTAAGAACGTTTCAGTTAGTTATATTTTGTGGAAACATTTTATGTTTGTATTTAATATTATTTTTTTTTTTATATTAATATCAAATACTTACTTACGTCGTTTACGTAGATATTATGATGTAAAACATTAAAAATAGCTTTTTCTCCTTCTTGAAATGCTTTGTTAGTGCTTCCCTTAGTATAAAGAGAGAAAAACAATTACAAAATTCTTATTTTTTTTACATAATATTAATTTATTACTTATAATGAAATTGTAACTGGTCAGTGTCTGTACATAGAAGATATATAACAAATATTGAGGACCTAATAGAATCCAAAACAATTTTTTTTTAATTTTTTGTCTGTTTGTTTGTGCGTTTGTTTTCACTAATCTTTGAATCGACCGATTAAAATGCAGTATTTACTATTGAATTTTGGCAAGTTTTCTTTAACATATAGTTGCTTATTTTATAACAATCGGCCCATAAATAAAAAAAGTTATAACAATTATTTTAATTGGGAAATATGTTCAGTAAGGATGAAAGATGCATTATACGGTAGAGAAACGTGGGTATTACAAAAAAAGAATGACAGAAAGACGAATGCTGTGGAGATGCGATCTCTTCTTAGGATATGTGGAGTCGGCTTAACCGATCAAATCCGCAATGAAGAGATACACAAGATGGCAGGTAGCAGCGAGGATGTCACTGTGAGAATGAAGAAGAACGTGCTCAGCTAGTCTGGGCATGTCGTACGAATGAGTGATGTAAGAATGGCAAGAGATCTCTCTTGCCTGCTCTCTTCTCTGCCTCTCTTATGACGCAAAAGTGAGCGGTAAGAGACGTAGAGATAGACCTCGGTTGACTTTCGAAAAACAGTATCAAACATACTGGACGAAGCTCAAATAAAAAGGACATCAGGACCCCCCGGAGGGCCATGTATGACGAGGTTGATGACAGCGGACGAGGCGAAAGAAGTATGTAAAGACGCTCGGCGCTCCGTTCTCTCTGATTACCCCTAGGGACACAGCGTAAAGCTAAGTTAGTTAAGTTAAATTTGTTATTTTATAGAACTATAAATAACGGTGGGGAACGGAGTGTCTTAACACTAGGTTCCCTCTGCCTACCCTGCTGTGTGCGGGATATAGCGTGAAGCTAATTTTTATTTAATTTTATTTTTTATAAATAAAATGAGAAATAAATCTCACTTTCTGCCGAATTCTGGATTGTGTGTTGAGTGGCGATTGAACTCAACGTCGCACTTTGCCTCGACACTAACCTCTCGACTAACACCTCGACGAAGAAATAAAAAATATAAAAATATTTCAATTCCTCTAGTTGGTATCGGACCCATAACCAGTAGCATTTACAGTCCCATTTTGTGCCCCTGCGCTGCGACTGGCCTCTTTATTTTATGCAATTGTTTTACTGAATTGGCTGAATCTGTAGCTTTAAATTTGAATAATGATAAAAAAACTCCGAGATTTCAAGATATATGATTGGATTCGGAGTTCACACGGGAAAAACTGCGCTTGCCCTGCACGCGTACTACCGTCTATTTAAATAGTTAAATATTTTTCTTTAAATACAATATTTTTTTAAATTATTAAAAAAATACATTATTATTTATTAATATTTTCATTTCTTATATTTCTTATTTATTTTAATAAATAAGTATTTTTCTTTCCTAAGTGTGGAATAACACTCTAAAAAAATGTTTAAAAACAATATTTAATATTTAGTAATTATCTTTAGGTAGCAGAAATGTGTAAAAATCTCCCTGCAGAGATGCTAACAACATAAATAAGTTGTAACAAGCGTATAAAAACTTCGACATAGCTTGATGAGAACATATGGCTCAGTGGCCAGAGCGCCTGTTCGGCTTCCAAGAGGCGCGGGTTCGAGTTTCGCTACGTTCAAATTTTTATACGTTTTTTAACTAAGTATAGTTATTAATTACGCCTTTCTGCTGATTTATCAACCAGATACCTATTATTCAATAGATATTTTTGACATTTTCGATAATAATTCTAGAACTTTTAAATGACTCTGAATCGTGGCATGATGGGACAACACCTAGCTGTAAACGTGACGATTGTAGATTCGATCCCCACTCGAAGTACTTAATTTATTTTCGTGTTCAGTCCCCCCACTCACGCAAACGAACTATTTTGATCGCCGAAAATAAAATATCGCGGAGAGATCCGGCACTCAGCATGTAATATCTCTAATTCGAGCGGATAGCAGAGAATTGGTGTTTTAACAAGAAGTTCTTTTTGCCTTTATTATAAGAAAAACTTTGTTTTTATTATAAAATAAAATAAATCTTATAAAATAAATTATTAAAAATTAAAAATAATAATAAAAAATATATTAAATTAAAATCAGCTTCACGCTGTGTCCCGCACACAGCAGGGTAGGCAGAGGAAACCTAGTGTAAGACATTCCGTTCCCCACTTTCTGCCGAATTCTGAATGCATTGCGTGTTAAGTGGCAGAACTTAACGCCGCGCTTTACCTCGATACCAGAGGGGCGAAATGAAAATATAAATTAAGTAAATATTTCATCCCCTCGAGTGGGCATCGAACCCACAACCAGTCGGTTTTACAGTCACACTTTGCGCCACTGCGCCATAACTGGATTCAGAAAAAAAATAAAATAAAAATAAATTAATATTATAAAATAAATTACTTTAACTAATAATAAATCTCTCTGTCACTTTTAATTAAATGAAATCATCATAATCAAAATAATTTATAAGATACAATTAAGGTATTTACCTCAAGAGTCGAGTTTAGTAATATTTTATGTTTTCACTAATCTTTGCATTTAGCGCGCATGTGTCGTTTTGGGCGACATTGCGCATGCGCCCACCAAGATGGCGGACAGTGCCCGGCTCTCGAACCATTGTAGTAACTTATTTGTGTTATAAATACAATTAACCTTGAAATATTAGACAAAATATCGAAATAATATAAATTGAAAATACTATCTTATTATATAATTAAAAAAATATTGACAGAAAATTATAATTTAACAGAATTTGGGTTGTTCAAGTTGTTGACAGATCAGTCGCAATCAGTGAAGATGAGTGACTTTGTTTTACGGGAGTTCGCAGTTTTATCGTTCATCTCAGGTTATTAACTGCTAGTTGATTCAAAAAGAGATTTGTATCGGCTACGTTTTAAAATATGGAGCGAGATAATTTGGGAGAAAACAGAAGATTTCTTGTTTTATGTATGTGGTAAGTAAATATTTTATCATTTCATGCTGAAGTGTTCAAGTGTTGTTTTTCTGCAATGTTTTTTTAATAGAAAAGAAATGTGCAAAACAAGCTTATTTATAATTTATTTCATCAAATGTGTATTTGACTGTGAAATAAAAAAGAATATTTGAGACAATAAATATTTTCTAAGTTTGTTTACACAATTATTATTATAATTTAGGTATATTTATATTTTTTCATCTTATTGAAGTGTAAAAATATCAAATAAATCGGCATACTCATACATTTTTAATAATACTCAATATTTAAATTACAGTGTCGTCATTTTTAATCATTCTTACAACAACCATTTTCTCATATCCAATAATTATGTTATGAAACCTTTCGCATTATAAATTTACGCTCATTGCCCTAATTATGATTTTGGATGACAAGTAAAAAAAAAAATCCAAGCGATCTTCACCCTACTTTACGAAGCCACTTAAGGGAATACGTGTGTCGTACAAAAGAACTTTTAATACTGTAGACAAGTTAAAAGATTTACCATAGAAAAGAAATGTCTATTTACAAAACTTTAGAGGTTATAATGGCATGTGCAGCATCAAAATTTATTCTTAATTGAAGTTGCATTAAGCAAAGTTTTAAACTGCCATTATTTCTTAATGCATTTTAATGATTAAATGAACATACAAACTATTTGTATAGTGCGCTTGACCTATTACAGTTAGGCGGTTGTTGTGTGACATTATATTTGCTTTAGAAATTTTGTTTCACATTGAAATTTCTTGAAAATATTATATAAAAGATAAAATTATTATATTTTTTTTTAATGATGCTTAGATTTAGTTTTGAATTAAAAATCCCAATTAGTGAACATCCTTTCATATATAATACTAGCGACCCAGACGCGGCTACGCCCGCTTAGACTAATTATAGTGGAAACGAAGTACCTTAACACTAGGTTCCTTAGTTCCCTCCGCCTATCCCGCTACGTGTGGGATACAGCGTGAAGATATACATAAGTTATAGTCTATGTATTACAATGATGTAAAAGCTGTATTACGATAAGACACGAAAACATACATTGTACGAGTATATGTATATAAATGCACTCAAAGCAAATCTAATCTTTCTTATGTTGAAAGGATGATATTCCTAAACAACCGCAGAGATCAGGTTCAGGTTAGGTGGATTTTCTCAGTAGTATCATGATTCAGGCATGTCTATATTGCTTTATATTGCTTTTTCTGAAAGATGAATTGTAAACCTTCTGTTTATGCCAAAACTATCTATTTAACTAGGTCTATAGTTACATGATCGTCAAAAAACTGATCTCTGAGTGTGAGCGTAACGGTTGCAGGTTCAATTGTTAGTTGGGGGAAAAAAAAGTCTATTAGATATCACTTAGCCTTAGCCTTACTTGTCCAAGGAAATGAAATGAAAATTATGCAAAATAAAAAATATGTAAAATAGGAATACAGACCGGATGTACATAGACCTATATATAACTTAACGCCGAGCTCCGCTTCGTTACCAGAGCGACGAATGAAAAGTAATAAATATATCTTTTCTTTTCCTCGAGTGGCAATCGAATCTACACCCTGTCGTGTTTACAATACCCGTGCGCCACGACTGGCTTATTTTTCTTTTATGATTTCTCTTTTATTTCTCTCTCAATTCCTAAATTCAAATGTCCACTATATTAACACCGAAAGTCAGTGGAGTGGCACTTGAAACTACTTGCCTTAAGAGCTACGAGCTCCTAACATATAAATAACTTCCGTCACACGTAAACTTTCCTTAATAAATAAACAATTTTTTGTAAGAATAAGATATTATGATGCTTTCCGCTAAGACTTCATATAATTTGTCATATTTTTTTTCTTTTGTCGTCAATATTTATTGCACTATGGCTGTCTATCGATATATTAACGCCTTTTTCTATTCGCTATCTATTAAAATATGTCAGCTTCACTCTCTATCCCGCATATTGCAGGATAGGCAGAGAGAATACCCTAATATTAAGACACTCCGTACCCACTTCCCAATTTTCAAGGCATTGCGTATTGAGGAACTCGGCGCTGCGCTTTTGCTTTGGTACCAGAGCGAATAAATGAAAATATTATAATAATGAATAATAGTTCACAACCCCGAGCGGAAATCGAACCCACATCCGTAGCGTCTACAGTCGCACGCCAGTGCCGCTGAGCCACGTCTGGCCTAAAATATTACTTAAATTTTATAATTCGCTACAAAGCATTTTACAAGCTATGCATATATTGCCTTAAAGTGCACTCAGTATACGTTTTTTCCTTATTATAATCTAATCTAATCTAATCAACTACATGCTGTATCCCGCACATAGCAGGATAGGCAGAGGGAACCTAGTGTTAAGACACTCCGTTCCCCACTTTCTCCCGAATTCTGGAGGCATAGCATGTTGAGTTTTAAATAAATATTTCATCTCCTCGAGTGGGGATCGAACCCACAACCAGTCGGTTTTACAGTAACACTTTGTGCCCCTGCGCCACGACTGGCCTCCTTATATTATTTCCATATTGGGAATATCATAAAGCGATATCAGAAAAACCGTAGAACGTGTAGCGTATAGTGAACGTAGGGCGGCCTGTAAGTTGCAGTGGCGTAGGAGGAAGCTCCTGCTGATTGCATTTTCATAATATGATTTTCTTGTGTTATAATAAATGCAATCTAATGAAAGACGAGCACCGATAACTAAATGTGATGTAAGGCTAAAGTAGTTTTGTATTTAAAATGTTTGTTTATATGTTAGTATATAACTTCATACTTACTAATATTATCAATGTGAATGTATGTTTGCTTGTTACGCTTTTACGCCTAAACTACTCAACTATTTATTATAAAACTTTGTATCCATATTCTTAGAGGTATTAGAAAGGAAATAGGATACTTTTTTCTTATAAAATATAAATATATTAAAAGAAGAACATAATTCTTTGGTTAATAAAATGAAACCAAGTTTAAGCGAGCGAAGTCGCGTTTGAGCCTCTAGTTTAAATTAAAGGATAGAGTTAGAAGATCGAGAAGAGAAGCAGGATTAAAGAATAATGTCATATTTCACTCTTCTTTTATATCATAACCACCCCTAACAGCGGCTTCGCCCGCGTCGTAAGTCTGATCGCAAGTAAGTAGGTTCCGTCGAAACGGTTAACATAACATATACCTTCTAATACCCTAATAAACAGATTATCCAACGCAAAATTTTTTTTGAAATTTTATCTATCAGTTAAACTGATTTTTGTGTCACTTATACTGAAATATACAGGGAGTTGTGTTGTAGGTACATAGGCTTCTCTTTATTGCGAAACCCGGATTTACGAGAAAAAAATTACCTACGTACTTAAATCTACATATGAAAGAACTAAACATTTTTTATTAAATAAGTATAGATCAGCTTCACGCTGTATCCCGCACACAGCAGGGTAAGCAGAGGGAACCTAGTGTTAAGACACTCCGTCCCCACTTTCTGCCGGATTCCGGATTTCATTGCGTGTTGAGTGGTAGACTCGACACGAAATATAAATTTAAGTAAATATTTCATATCCTCGAGTGGGGATCGAACCCACAACCAGTCGGTTTTACAGTCACATTTTGTACCACTGTGCCACGACTGGCCTCAACAATAATAGATAACCAACACCTCAATAAGTATAGATAACCAGACTAAAATAATCAACCAGTTTTTCCTAAATATACTTAGACATTATTAAGTAAATATTCGTATAGTATTACAATAATAACTTATTCCTAAGAGAAAATTGTAATTTTTATGTTGTAAACTAAAACTATTATACAAAAGGTTTCAATTTTTAAACTAATAAATTCTTATAGCAATAAAAAATATTATTCATAGACTAAAAGAATAACACCATTTTAAACTTTCATTTGAAAATTTACATTGCATTAGAATAACAAAGAAATATAAAATAATAGAGAACGGTGAATATGCTTCAGTGTGCATTGAAGATAAGTTGATGAATTTCCATTTAACTTTGTGTGCTTCAACTGTGGTGTTTGTTTATTGTGCTGTTTGATATTACCGACAGAATCGTATCAACTCTTTCTATCACGTTCTTTTTCTAGAAAAATGTAAAAAGAATTATGCAGCTTCACGCTTTTTCTCGCATAGCAGGATAGAGAAAGGGTCCATCGGGATTGGGGAAGAATCAATTAACTACCTTAGATCCGGTCTGTGGAGGTCGAGGGCACTTTGAGGTTTTGGGGATAGTGTGGACGGCTTATCGGGGCTTGTCTATGAGTACCACTTACTCCACTCGAGTTCTTCACTTGGGCGGCATAACCGTAATCGGAAGGAAAGATAGACAAAGGGAACCTATAGTGTTACAATACTCTATTTTCTACGCGGTGCCCTTTTTTTGTAACCTTCCGTTGAGTGGCAAAACTCACCGGCGCGTTATGTTATGTCTATCAGAGCAGAAACATAATTTAGATATAATTATTTCTACGAATTTGAAAAAATCCGCGCGAGAACGTCGTTTATATAAAAAAGAGAACAAAGAGTTATTATTATGTCACGTATTTTTATCTCTATTTATTGCCTTATTTAGTAAAATAATGTCTAAATAAAAGTTTTTGGATATCCACATCCTGTAGTATAAGACATCTAACTTTAAACTCTTTTATACTTTACGTTAATAGAAATGCCGAATCTATAAAAGTAATGTGAAAAAGAAATCCAAAACTTGATCCCAATATTTTTTTACAAACAAAAATTCCTCTAAAAGGTTCCCTCTGAATCTACTGACCGCAAACTTCGTTCATCTTTTAAATTTTTCATAAATTTGTTACTGTTTTTGTTAAAATTGTATTTAAATAATATACTTTTTTTTATCTGTGTATTCTGGTACTTATAATGAAATAGTTCACAAATTAAACCATTTTTTATTCAAGAATAGTTTTGATTGCTCTTTGTTATATCAATTTAAAAAATCAGCTTCACGCTGTATCCCGCACACAGCAGGGTAACCTAGTGTCATAAGACACTCAGTTTTCCACTTTTGCCGAATCCTAGAGGCATTGCGTTTTGAGTGGCAGAACTTAACGCCGCGCCTTTCCCCCGACACCAGAACGAAGAAATAGAATTTAAGTAAATATTTCATCTCCTCGAGTGGGGATCGAACCCACAACCAGTTTTACAGTCACACTCTGTGCCACTGCGCCACGTTTTTTTTATTTATATATCTAATCAATCCAATTGAGTAAGTTCTGACTAAAACTAACAATACTAATAACACTAATTTACCAAAAACATCGAGAGACATAATGATTGATGTATTAGCCAATATATCAGTTTGATTCATACTACAGAGCAAGTACAAAAAAATAAAATTTTATCTAAATGTAAAACGATAATGTAAAGATATTTTAGGAATAATACTATATAATTTTTTACCTTCTCCGCAAAAAAGGGTGTTATAGTTTTGACGTTGATGTTCGTATGTTTGGGGCAGTATAGTTCTCGGACGGATGGACCGATTCGATGCAGTTTAAATACCAGGAATAAAAATAATTTATATATTATAAATATCATTGCCACTTTAGAAAATGAAATATTTATTTAAATGTATAATGAGGCCAGTCGTGGCGCAAGGGCACAAATTGTGACTGTGAAATCGACTGGTTGTGGGTTTGATCCCCACTCGAGGAAATGAATTTTTTATTTATATTTATATTTGCATTTTTTCGCTCTGGTGTCGAGGCAAAGCGCGGCATTGAATTCCGCCACTAAACACGCCTCCAGAAGAAATGCCCCCGGGAAAAGGAGTGTCTTATCACTAGGTTCCTTCTGCCTTCTGAAGGTCATTTATTTTTCATTTATTTATGTATAGGTATTTTCATTTCTAGTACCGAGACAATCGAGAAAGAGTGTCTAAACACTAGGTACCCTTCTGGGTGTGATATACAGCGTGAAGCTCATTTTTTTAAATTATAATCATTACTCGAGATGGGATTGAACCTACAGTTAGATACCATTCCACTATAGTATAGTGACGGCCCCAAGTTTATACTTTATCATTTACTCAAACACACTTAAATGAAGATACCCAAAACACTATTATCAGGATTTTATATTAGAATATAAAACAATTGTCCATCCAATTAATTCGTATAACTGCCCTATAAAATTCAACTGAATATATTTTATGGACACTATCAGATTGTTACGACTAAGAATCTATACAAATAAAATCAAAACCTGTGTTTAACGATTATGAAGCGGCATTCAAATTCAGTGCCGTTTGTGGTGGAATTTTGTGACACTATAAAATAGTCGTTAAAGATACTATCGTATAATACTTATCAGATTATGTTCCAGAAATAACTTATTTGTGGTAAGAGTGCGGTCTATTTTCCTATTTTAGTGTGCCATTTTAGTGTTCGCATATTTTGGATGGTATTCAAACTTTATATTTATTATCTAATTTTGTTATGACGGTGGTGGTTTATTATTTACCTGCAAAACGTACATTTTCACCAGCGTTATTAATCTTAACTTAAAAAGCTTGATAGTGTATATATCTCGACAACTTTCATTTTGTTTTGACAATTAGCAAGAAATTGAACATGGACTATAATAATTAAAAATACCGGCTAAGTGCGAGTCGGACTCGCCCACCGAGGTTTCCGTACAAATTTCAGAATCGTAAGTAATGAAAAAACACATTTTTTTTAAATTGACAAAACTCAAATTTATAAGTTTTTATGTAATTTAAATATACATTTATATTTATAGGACTGTTTCCTTTATTTGTACTGCATTTTTTAACTAAATTTCACAGTTGTATTTATACTGGAAGTATTCTATAAATTTTGATTACGCGGCGAATGAAATTGACAAACTTAAATTTGCGAGCAACCGCACTGGTTTTATATTTTTTGGATTTTTTTCTTTTATTTGTAGTGGAAGAAATGTCGTAGATAATTTGTTATTAATTACAGCTCGATACTCCTTGGTCTTATAATTATCTGTATAAATATAAAATTATCTGTGTAAATACAAAATTATCTGTATAAATATATATATTAATCTGTGGTTCGGTCTTGCCAGAGGGACAGACAGACAACGAAGTGATCCTCTAATGATTCCATTTTTTTTTTACTTTTGAGATACGGAACGCTAAAAATGGACAAATGCGTAAAATAATGAAGCATGTGAGAACATAATATACTATCTAGAAAACATAAACATTATTAAGAAGTTAATGTATTCAATGTATTTATACTATTATTTATACAAACTATACTATATTATAGAGATGGACGGATGGAATCAATGGACGTCAAGTCGATACGATACAAAATTTATTATTTCACACTTTTCACCAAAAATCATGATAATTAAAAAAAAAGTACATACCATCATATAGTTTATATGGAAATACACCTCTTCAGCTTGATCCAATTCTGCAGCACTTCACCTCAACAGCTAGTGTTCAATTAAATTGCGCCTGTTCTCCGTGAGCAGAGCTTCAACTGAGGACATGTACGAGCCTCTACAATAATTCGATACCTGAACTTTGCTATGTGATTTAGTGTAGGCGTAACCTACTTTTGTAAACAATATGCAATCTAAACCAAGAAATTTGAAAGTCATGCATGGTTATTATGGTTGATATAGTATATATCGCGGCGTTGGGTTCTGCTACTCAACACGCAATGCTTCCAGAATACGGCAGAAAGTGGGGAACGGAGTGTCTTAACACTAGGTTCCCTCTGCCTACCCTGCTGTGTGCGGGATACAGTGTGAAGCTATTAGTATAAATTGTTTCTAGTATTTTTTTATGTTTATATTTATATAAAGAAAATTTGACGTTTATAAATATTTTGTGGGAAGATCTGTGATCGTATTGGAAAATATATATTTTTTTATTATTTTAAAGTAGCTTTAACTTGTAGCTTAGGTTTGCGTTGTGTTGACGTGTACAGTACGGTCAACAAGTCGTGGTCGGCCTGAAATTAGATTTTCTGAAGTTTTGCGCATTCTTCACTCGGGAAGAAAATAATCAAAAATAAGAAAATTCCTAAAATCAAATCTTGAGGTAAGACATATAACATTCTACGTGCGAGTGGTGAGAAACCGCAGGTACTATAAATTACATCGTAATGACTAACGTAATGTATTATAGCTTATACCTCTCTACAATAATTGAAAGTATTTTTTTAATTTGAACCAGTGCCTACTAAGATCTACTAAGAGGTCAGTCTTGGCGCTGCGGCACGAAGTGTGACAGTAAAATCGACTGGTTGTGGGTTCGATCTCGACTCGAGGTGAGGAGAGAACATTTCTTCGCTCTGGTGTCGAGGCTAAGCGCGGCGTTGAGTTCTGCAGAATTCGGCAGAAAGTGGGGAGTGTCTTAACACTAGGTTCCCTCTGCCTACACCGCTAAGTGTGCGGGATACAGAGTGAAGCTGATTTGATTTTTTACCTACCAAGATTAGCGTACTGCTTATTACGTTGAATCAAACAAACTCGCCATCTATGAAATATTAAATGTAGATATAAAAAGTTTCTATGTACAAAGGTTAAACTCACGATTTACTTAATTTCTATTATAGCTCTACGAGTCGTAAAGATGAGAGAAGTATAACCTTGTAAGATGACAACAATATAATATCTAATATTTGAAATTTCGCGTTACCTTTTTATATGAGAACGTAGAAATTTTCCACCTTATCGCCTTTTGTACTGCAGTGCCTTAAAAAAAATCAACAAACATAAGCTTTCACGTGAACATTATTATGGTTCTAATAAAAAATAACAAGCCAAGGGTATATTGTGTTGAGATGAATGCCCCGGGCTCCTTCATCATGCAGGACCCTTTCAGTACATTTTCATTGTGAACAATCATAAAACGACATGAACGTTGCACTTAGCACAGCTCGAAAATAGTAGAAGAGCCCGCGACGTAGAGTCTTTATCGGCGTGTTTGCTTTAATACACTGCACTTTGTAAATTATGTATGGGTGCTGCTCTATAGGCACCTGGTTTCAGAAATGGATCTTGAAATTTTTACCTTGTAACGATAAAATATTCTTTCTCGAGGATATTTTCTCTTTGACATTTTGTAACACTCGGTTCTTTTGAAAGCTACGAGATTATTCTATAGCGGATTAAATGATGTTACGTCTTTTACTTAATACTTGTCTTAATTTCTTGAGATGCATTTAATATCTCAAAGTATTTGATATATAAGTATAAATTATTAATTTGGATAGAAAATGCTATTTTGGATTTGTGGTAACGTTTTTTGTGGCCAGTCGTGGCGCAGTGGCACAATGTGTGACTGTAAATCGACTGGTTGTGGGTTCGATCCCCACTCGAAGAGACGAAATATTTATTTAAATTTATATTTCCATTTCTTCGCTCTGGTGTCGAGGCAAAGCGCTGCGTTGAGTTCCGCCACTCAACACACAATGCCTCCAGAATTCAGCAGAAAATGGAGAACGGAGTGTCTCAACACTAGGTTCCCTCTGCCTACCCTGCTGTATGATACAGCGTGAAGCTGATTTTAGTAACGTTTTTTGTACTAGTTATAGCAGTAGACGCTAATTACAGCAGTAGCACTGTGTTATTTGTTTTATGATGTTATATTGTTGTTTTTTTTTTATATTATTTTGTTTCGATGAACACTGTGAAGGTATATATATATACCTATGTAAATAATATTGGTCTAAGACAGTACTTAGTAAAACCCACGCATATCGTGTCCTTTATATTTCATATAAACTATGACTGTAATCGTGCCAGGTTGTTGTTTCGATTCCCATTCGGGGAAATGAAATATTTAATATTTTCATTTTCTCGCTCTTGTAAAGAGGCAAAATGCAGCGTTGAGTTCCGCAAATCAACACAATGTCTTCAGGATTTGGAAGAAAGTGGGGGACGGAAATATCTAGGTTCTCATAGTAGGTTCTGTCTACATTAATTTGTACAAGCAAACATACAACATGAAGCTATAAATAAAAAAAAATTAAAACGTCAAACCTAAAACAATTTACATCCAAAATTAAACGAATATTGAATCTTTCAGATTCGCAAAACGTATTATAAAAAAAAAACGGCCCAAAAGGTAAAATCCCTCTGCCCCTTTTACCTGAAGCATTACGATGACACCAAAATCCAATTTCAGGTGTCACTACCGATAAAGATTTTGCATAAATCAATGATATAATCCGATATTACAGAGTTTTAGCCTCCCCGCGCCTAATGTCCCATTGAATCTCTATTCCAATTTAAATGAGTTATTCCATTACCCCGCGTGCGCCCGAACGGTTTCTAAGCGAGATTCGTTGACATAAATTGAGAAATTGATAATAAAATTTTAGTGGGTAGGTATGTGTTATTCTGATGTATTTCGTTATGTATGTATGAATGTATGTAAAATGTGGTGTGTGTGTTTGTTTTATTAAACTAAGCTTTTAAATGTTGATTAATATTGAAATGTTGTGTATTACGTTTCTATTGAATTATTTTCATTTCCTCCCTTTGGTAATACCCGAGAATGGAATCGATTCCACGATCATCTCGACACCAGAGCGAAGAAATGAAAATATAAATTTAAGTAAATATTTCATCTCGTCGAGTGGGGATTGAACCCACAACCAGTCGGTTTTACAGTCACACTTCGTGCCGCTGAGCCACGACTGGCCATCGTGTTTTGTGATATTACCTTTATTTGTAGTAAGAAAGATTTTGTAGTAAAATTTCTGTATTGATTATTTAACTCAAAACTTTTTTAAAAACTAACTTTAAATTGATATAGATATAGACAAAAGGAGCTAGTTATGTTTTAGCTTATTCAATTATGTTTTTATTTATCGTTGGTAAGCAAGGGATAATTAGAAACTACAAATATTTTTTTCTAACAATTATATTGTTATAAATTAAAAAATGCACCGTAGAATTGTTTAAAAATAAACTTTAAACAGTTCCAGGTTTAGTGGCTACCAAGAAAAAAGAACAAAATAATATCATTTTCAACAGTCTTCACTTCCCCAGAGTAACCTTAAGTTTTTGCTCGTTCTATTTCAGAAACTTTGTTAGAAGTAAGTTCGATCATAACGACTACAGTATTATTGCAACTTCCTCGGGTCCACATGTTGGAATATTTCCGATAGAAATCTATATGAATAATATTCAAATGTACTCAATTTTGTATAAGCTAGCTTTAGTTCGATTTAGGTCTGATCTGCGATTGAGTTTTTATATATTCGTGTAATACAAGCAGTTCTAATTTAAGTATTTTTGTTTTCCTTATGTATTTTGTCTACTGTACATAGGGTCTAATATTACATTGCGTACTTGAGATTTTTAAAATAAATAAATCAGGCCAGTCGTGGCGCAGTGGCACGAAGTGTGACTGTAAATCCGACTGGTTGAGGGTTCGATCCTCACTCGAGGAAACGAAATATTTATTTAAATTTATATTTCCATTTCTTCGCTCTGGTGTCGACGCAAAGCGTCGAAGCTGCCACTTAACACGCAAGGCCTCCAGAATTCGGCAGAAAGTGGAGAACGGAGTGTGTTACACTAGGTTCCCTCTGCCTACCCTGTTGTGTGAGGGATAGAGCGTGAAGCTGATGTATTTTGTCTACTGCACATATGGTCTAATATTACATTGCATATTGGAGATTTCTATGAATGTAAATTATCAAAATATCAATCCACAGTTTCAAAATTTTGCATTTCGTGAGTTAATATATCGTGTAATATCGTGGTCGTCTAAGCTCAATCCGTAATATTGCGCAGTACGTGTAAACAGGAAAGACTAATCACCAAAGTTCAGTCCAATAGTTTATTAGCTACACTACTATAGAGAAATGTTAAATTATTATTGCATATTTCAAATAAACAATATCTTTATAATATAAATATATGTAATTTTTTTTTAATCCACGTATTCAAAGGACGCAAGATCGAACGGAGTGGCGAGTATTAGGGGAGTCCTATATCCAGCAGTGGGTTTTGAAAGGCTGATGGATGGATGGATGGATGGATGAATTTACTTGCTTGGGGCCGTGTTGAGCAGGGTCACAAGCGTGCAAATGTAAACGCGACAGGTCGAGAGTTCGATTCACAGTCGAGGAAATTAAATATTTGATATTTTCATTTCCTCTCTCTGGTAACGAGCGATTTGAGTGCTGCCACTCAACACGCAAGAATTCGGCGTAAAGTGGAAGAAGGAATTTTCTTAATGGGCGCGAAGTGTCTTGTAGGTTCCTAGTTTACTTCTGCCTACCCTGCTATGTGTTATGCATGCTACTGTGTGTATGGCTCGGCTGATATATTTAATAAACGAATAGTATCCATATCAACATTGTGGTTTCCTGTTGTCCGTTGTCCAAAAGCTAAAATTTAATATGCAAATATAACGTTGCAAAGCAGATTAAATGATAAGATTAGAGGCCGGCGCATTGCAGTGAAATAGCCTCTAACTGTAAACGTCATGGTTGTGGGTTCAATCCCCACACTCGGAGGAATGATTAAAATTTTTCCTCTCCTTTCACATATAACGAAAGAAAATTATTTAAAAACGTATAAAATTTACCTGCTCAAATGTTGACAAGAAAAATATTTTTTGTAACAACGAACTAAGAGTAAAAAATAAAATAAAATTAAATTAAATTAGCTTCACGCTGTATCCCGCACACAGCAGGGTAGGCAGAGGGAACCTAGTGTTAAGACACTCCGTTCCCCACTTTCTGCCGAATTCTGGAGGCATTGCGTGTTGAGGGGCAGAACTCAACGCCGCGCTTAACCTCGACACCAGAGCGAAGAAATGGAAATATAAATTTAAGTAAATATTTCATCTCCTCGAGTGGGGATCGAACCCACAACCAGTCGGTTTTGCAG
>JAATLQ010036452.1:0-18176 GCA_013421005.1 Heliconius erato x Heliconius himera | reverse complement strand
AGTAGAAAATAATTAGAAAATAAAGTAAAAAATAATTTTACATATACTAAAACCTACTTTGATTTTGTTAAACAAAAAAATAATTAAAAAAAGATTTTATAATTTTGAAGTCGTGTCAAGCTGATGCTACCCCTACTACAATATCGTATTACTAAACCTGTTCGTTTTACTTGCAGTTACGATCCATACGACCAGCTACGATCAAATTTCTTACAGAGTGAAATATATTAATCTTTGAAGTGTCTTGAAGTCTTAACTCAGTTAAACAATAGTTCATAAGTTCTTATTACATACAAATATGTTATATAGCCTTCATTTGCTTTATATAGTTGGTAAAAACAACTCTAGATGCACAAGTTGTAGTTAACAAACTGAAACTACCCGCAATCTCAACGAGAATGTGTCTATTAGTTGCGAACTTATTATGAAACAAAAACAGGCTGGAAGGCGTGAGTTAAGATTGTTTCTTGGTTTTTCGAGAACAAACTTGGTATTATTTTTTCGCTTTTTTTCGCTTCTCGTTGTATATCACATATAGGTAGGAATTCACAGAGGGAGACTATTGTTTAGACTTTCCGTTTCTCACACAACAACCAATTTTTGATATATAACATGTTGATTGGCGGAACTCAACATCATGTTTTGCCTTGTTGCTAAACCGAGAAAATGAAAATAATATATTCCCATGAATGAGATTGAATCCTAAACTGCGCTACGATGGCTTCGAATCAAATTTTGCCTTTAGCTGGATGTTTTTTTGCTCATTGAGCCTGATAACAGCCAAAATACAAGTAAATAAAGAGGTACTAGTACCTACCAGTATTAGCATTGAACACACGCTGGTATTTCTCGGGATACATATCATGCTTACTTAATACATACTGCTTACTACTTAATTAATTAAAGGTTATTTTAATGAGATCATTTCTTTTACATTTTGTGACAGAAATGCTATAGTGATATTTTTAAAATTATTAAATTTTAAGCACTTAGTTTAATACGAAAGATTCATACAATCAAAAAAAAATGTAATCAATTTCTAAGTAATTTAGAAATTTTATATTTATTGCTTAGGTGGTAGACTATTATACAAATATACAAGGAAAAATTGGAAAATTGATTATTATTGGTGCTAATTAGCGAACTCGCACGGTTTGCCGCTTTAACTATAACAATATTTATTAAATATGTTTATAATTTCTTATATTCAATAGGTTTAGTAAGAAAATATAAGCCTAAATAATCAAAATAAGCAAAAAAATATTAATAAGTAGACATAGGTAAAGGAAATAAAATTCTTAATATTATAAAAAAAATCTTAAGTAATTAAAATGAACAAATAAAATACGTAAAAGTGAATTAAGGGATTTATTTAATAGTAGAAAAAACACCTAACTTATTAAAATAAAAAAAAAACAAATAAGAATTAATAATAAATAGCAAATAACCAGATAAAAATTAACAGTAGATAGTAAATATATGAAAATTTACAAACCCCTCAACGTCGTCTGCTCGTTTGTGTCGGTCATTCTTTAACCAAGCTCCCGCACCGTGCGGCTCGTAGCCTCGTAGGTTACTTTGATCAGTGATATTTCCTATAGTATTTATTATAATTATGTACAGTTCGGTATAATTTCAACCTAGATGAAATGCTAAAGGTAACTATTATATTTATTTTCATGAATACCAAACTATAGACAATACATTGAAATCAGTCGTGGCGCAGCGGCACAAAGTGTGACTGTAAAATCGACTGGTTGTGGGTTCGATCCCCACTCGAGGAGATGAAGTACTTACATAAATTTATATTTCTATTTCTATTTCTTCGCTCTGGTGTCGAGGCAAAGCGCGGCGTTGAGTTTTGCCACTCAACACGCAATGCTTGCAGAATCCGGCAGAAAGTGGGGAACAGAGTGTGTTAACACTAGGTTCCCTATGCTTATCCTGCGGTGTGCGGGATACATCGTGAAGCTGATTTAAGTTAATCTTTTTTTTTAAATGGTTACTGTGGCACAACCTTCAGACATTAACATATCCGCGGCATATAATCATCGTGGAGTTTTTATGTTTTATTTTTACATTCGAATTTTTAATATTAGTATGGAAAGTATGGATTAGTGTCAGGAAAGTAAAAAAAAGTTAAGTATTGAAACTTAGATCAAGAAGAAAGAACATAGGAAAATAAGCGATTTAAAAAAAACAAAGTACTAATGATTAACAGTAATATTTTTTTTTTCAAAAAGTAATGATATCCCAATATAAATCGGAAATGACAGCCAAGTTACGAGTGAAGTATAGCATCGTTCTCGACTTCAACAGATTAGGAGATCTACATATATGGGTGGCCATATCTCGTGTTCACTCGGACTTGGCCATTTTTTATCACTAGACACCTAACCAAATATGAACCTAATAGTCGTACAAGCTTGTCGAGGTAAATTGAGATCTTAAAATCAGAGAACAGTTTTGGCGCAATGGCACAAACGTGCGACTGTAAATCTAAAAGGATTTGGATTCCATTCCTACTCGGGAAAATTACATTTTTTAATATTTTCTTTTTCTCTCTCTGGTTACAAAACAAACGTAAATGTTGTAGTCTGCTACTCGACACTCAATGCCTCTAAAATTTGGTGGAATGTGGGGAACGGAAGTATTTTAATGAGAACAGAGTGTCTTAATACTAGGTTCCCAGGTTTCTCTTGCTTACCCTAATATGTGCAGGCAACAGCGTGAAGCTAAAACTTTGAAGGATTTATGGAATTATTTGGTACTTATTGGGCATAGATATTTTTTAAAAGATTTGTATTGACAAAAATCTATGAAATGTTCGTTCATATTCAACCAAATAATTTCTGTGGGAAATAAAACATTAAAACCATACGCTTTAGTAATTGTGCTATACCGTATCAGTGATAATTTTCCACTGCTGTGATATTAAGTTGGGTAATCAATAAAGCTTAGCCTAATGTAGTGTAAAGGATGCTATGAACTATAGACTTAAGATTTATCATAATATTGGTCTTATGCTTCTAAGTCATGTAGCAACTTGGCGAAAATAGTTTTTCTGTATTTCTAGGGTTTTTATTTCAGCTTCACGCTGTATCCCGCACATAGCATGGTAGGCAGAGGGAACCTAGTGCTAAGACACTCCGTTCCCCACTTTCTGCCGAAATCTAGAGGCATTCTGGAGGCAACTCAACGCCGCGCTTTACCTCGACACCAGAGCGAAAAAACGGAAATATAAAAATTATAATATTTCTAGGGTTAAATTGAATATAAATAATTATATAGGTAATTAATTCATCGGCAAAATTACTTAAAAGTATTACTCACTAGGTCTCATTTTATTTATTTTTTTATTAAAGTATTATTAAATTATTAATAACTGATTATTCAATTAAAATCCTATACTTAAATATGATTATGCCATATTTATCCAAGTTAGTATAAAAATGGAGTCGAATTTGTACAATACTTTGTTCGAAATCATATAAATGACACAGTGCTTATGTTGAAGATGCTTCCTTGAACATTACGTTCGTTATATGTACACATTGACTGTATATATTCTTAGAATTTCTTTTCCATTTTTGCTTCTCAGACACGCCTTTTACTAGTAAAGCTACTTTATATCCCTTCGCTGGATTTTAGATAATATTCTTTATATCGACAGGTTTAGAGATACGGTAATACTCGAATAATAATCAACCAACCTCACTGAATCCATTTAAATATATATCGTCGTATTCATTTCTGCTTATGTTTCTTTTTATTTTTCATTTCTGAAACGTTTATATATATAGCATACTATAGTGTAATTTATACGTTATTTATTCTTTGATCATAGACTAAAATTTTCCTTGTTTTCAGATTGCTGATCATTTATTTAAATGATATAAGAAAAACAGTAAAAATGTGCCAACACTCTGTTTTATGAAAACAAATATGGACAAGAATAAGAAAAAGAATAGTATAAATGGAAAATACAAGAAAAACGGGAAAACTGATAACTATGATGATGTCATCACGACGTGCTGCCTTTGCATACAAACTAGAAAAAGTAAGAAGAAAAGTTTGATAGCAGGATGTGTAACAAATTTAGGAATTTTCATTATACTACTCGTTTACACTTTAGCAGGCGCTTTTATATTCCTAGCTATCGAAGGTAGCGCCGCTAAAGTGCATCAAAAGACGCTGGCAACGACTTCGTATCAGGCTAATGAGAATAGAAAAACTAATCCTTTACCAAAAGTGAACAGTAGTATAGCACAAGTCAGTGCTGAATTGAGAGCTCAGACAGTCGAAAGTATTTGGGAAATAACAGTTTCCTTGAACATACTGTATAAAGAGAATTGGACGAGACTTGCAGCACAAGAAATCGCGAAGTTTCAGGAGAAATTAGTTGCAAGAGTAGCTGCTGATGTGTCAGAACAGTATGGAGGTGTTAGAGCATTGGAATCAGCGCCAGCACTGGTTACTGACGACTATGAATGGAATTTTGCTAAAGCGTTTTTGTACTCTTTGACAGTACTTACGACGATAGGTATGTATAATATAATTTTTCGATTCCCTTTTAAATAAATATCTTCTGCCAAATTCTGGAGGCATTGCGTGTTAAGTGGCAGAACTCAACGCTGCGATTGTCCTCGACACCAGAGCGAAGTAATGAAAATATAAATTTAAGTAAATATTTCATCTTCTCAAGTGGGGATCGAACTCACAAAAAGTCGGTTTTACAGTCACACTTTGTGCCCCTGCGCTACGACTGGCTTCAAATAAATATTATTCGCCACGACTGGCACCTTAAATATATGTTAGATGATTTTGTAAAATAAAAAATATTAAAATCCTATATTGTATTTATATTAAATTATACTAATTGACTTTATTGTCTACAGGTTACGGCAGCGTTGCACCCAAAACAGCTCTAGGTAAAGCAGTAACAATAGGATATGCCGTTATAGGTATACCTCTGACTCTATTATACTTGTCAGTAGTAGGTGCGTTGTTATCGAGACTCGCTCGAAGCATATTCAGTAGGGCGTTATGTTGCTGCCTTTGCTCCAAATGCGGATACTGCTGTCTCGACGAAAGGACAATGGCGGTCAAGGAGCGTAAAGAAAAAGTAAGGCGTCAAGACGACTATAGATCGCAAACTTTGCATTTACAAGAACCGTATTACGTGAGGTCGCCTTCCGGTACCATCATTTCCGCGTCCCAGGCCAACAGCCTCAGCAACAACTCTATAAAAGATAAAACACAAGGGCTAAACTTTTTGCGTGACTGTGACTCAATGAGTTGTGCGGATACGGATTCGAAAGTTTCCTTACGTGGTTTCTCGATTCTTGCCCCGATTTCTTTGTGTTTGGCAGCAATATTCACTTATATTTTCTTTGGGGCCCTCGTGTTATATCAATTAGAGGGATGGAGCCCAATTGATGGTGTATATTTTTGTTTTATGAGCCTAAGTACAATTGGATTTGGGCATTTAGCACCAGGTTTGACGCAAAAAAATGGAGCGACAACCGGAACTATATGGTTTTGCTCGATTTATATTATGACCGGTTTGGCACTCACAGCGATGTGTTTCAATGTTCTCCACGACGAAATCGTTCACCGTCTCAGGCATCACGACAAAGTGCTGAAAAATACCCAAAAGATTCTGACACCGGAGTTTTTGCAACGATCTTGACGAGACGAGAGTGGTAATTTTACAGAAGAATCGATAATTCATTCTGAAGTCGAGACATTGCCTGAAGTCTTGCACCACTTACCTAGTTCCAGATTCGAAGGTGGTGCAATCCGTCGCTCCGTGTATACCCTAAAAGAGGAAAAGGAACCAGAAAGAACAACTCCGATGTAGCAAAGGCTTTTTTTTAAGACTTGGTTATTTAAATATTATATTTACTTTGATATTCGAAAATTTTAAACAACCTTGGGTCGGAGATAGGAGCGTAGAAAAATATTAGACAAAAATAATTTATTAATATATGTTTGAATAATGAAACGACTGAAGTGTTTGTTAATTATGTTGTTAAGGTAATCTAGTGCCAAAATGGAATAGGCATAGCTGTAATTGTCTAAGTGGGCGTACTGGAGTTCGATGCCAGTAAATGTATAAAAACCTAATTGTATACTACTTTAATATTATAAATATATAATATATTAATATATTATGTATATTGAAAATGGTAAAATAATTACGAGCACACATCATTTTATACTAAAAAGAAATGTTTATTTAAATTTTAATTCAATGGAATTTTTTAATAATCATATTATAATTAAGACTGTGAAATAGTAAAAAAAAATAATATTTAACTTATTTATGGCTTTAAATTAATAATAAAATGTCAAAAACAAATACATAATAATGTAGATATTGTTTTTCAATAAAGTTACTCATAGGAATTGATTTGTCGGGACGTGTATAAGTATAAAGTGTTTCCAAAGAATTTGGAAGGTGTTAGTTCGTACTGAGTGTGAATTTTAACATCTGTATATTATTTAAGGACTTAAGTCGTTTTGTGCAATTATACCAACTGTAAAGATAATAAACATTTTTATGAAAAATTTTTTTTTTCCTTTTTAGTTATCCTAATGCCATCGTAGTATGTAATAGTTGTGGAGTGGATATAAAATGAAATAAAAAAAATAAAGTAAGCTTTGGCGTTAGACTTATAGTTCTCCCTTTTTCGCAAAAAAAAAATTAGGCAGAAGTCGGAGAAGATAAAAAATTAAGTAAAAAAAATCCTAAATCATCATCATCAATAGTCCTGGTGTTGGGGCATAATTTTGTACAAGCGTAAATACTACAGGTTGTAGGTTCAATTCCTACTCGAGGAAATATTTACTATTTTCATTTTTCTTGCTTCTGTGGCGTTGAGTTCCGCCACTCAACACGTTAAGTGTTGTGTCAGTGTCTTAATACTAGGTTCCCTTTGCCTTCCCTGCTATCTGCGGAATACAACGTAAAGCTGAACAAAAATCCTTTATAAAAAAACTAGAATAGCACATTGTATTATTACTTTAGTAGAATACGTAGTAAAACTTTTATCGCCAACTACGAGATATAACTCAGTCGCAAAGAGCACATAAACTTTATGAAGTGAATATTTGTGTTTTGTGTAAAAGTCAATAAAAAGATATCCAAATTAAGTAAATGTAGTCTTTTTAGTATAAGAATTTAATAATTTGTTCGAAATACGCGTTTAAGTTAAAAAAAATGTTGATTTGTAGATTATTTATTGAAATCTGTAAATAATGCTCTTATTTTTATGAAAATATATGAACATTTCAACGTAGTGGGATTCGAATCCACGTCTCTAGGAAACTGTCCCAGCATTCTGACCAGTCAGCGACGTTTTAATTAAGCTACAAGAAAAATCTTATATCTACGCTACAATAACATTGCTACTATCGAAAGATTATTTTATTATATCTAAGAAAGATTATTTGGTAAGAAAAAATGCATATATTAAATGTTTTTGTTTAATTTTAAGGTGTTGTTCCATATTATGGAAATCGTGACTTTCAAGTAGCGCGGCTTGATGTTTTGATATTTTTTAAATATTTATGCGCTTTCTAAAAACATAAAAGACAAAGATAAAAAATCTTTGGTAAAAATAAAATCAGCTTGACGCTGTATCCCGCACATAGTAGGGTAGGCAGAGTAAAGCCTAGTGTAAAGACACTTCGTTCCCCACTTTCTGCTGAATTCTGGAGGCATTGCGTGTTGAGTGGCAGAACTCAACGCCGCGCTTAACCTCGACACCAGAGCGAAGAAAATGGAAAAATAAATTTAAGTAAATATTTCATCTCCTCGAGTGGGGATCGAACCCACAACCAGTCCGTTTTACAGTCACACTCTGTGCCGCTGCGCCACGACTGGCCTCATGAAGTTTAGTGACTAAAAAAAATCCTTTAAATTCACCTACCTCTTAAATTCTAGTAAGGTATAACGGAAGAAGCTAGTGTTAAGACACTAGTTCCTATAGTATTGAACAAGGGAAACGAGCAAGAGAAAGAAAAAGAAAATAATTCAAATATATATAAACGGAATTGAACCCACAACAACCGCGTTTACAGTTAAGCATTGTCCTATTGTATCTATTTGTATTTAATCAATATATTTCTTAATATAATAATTATATTTTTCCATTATAATAATGGACTTTTATTATCAATAACATCACTCACTGTGAGATCCTGGTGACACGACAGTAAGCGCAATGGTTGTGGGTTCGAAGCCACTGGGAGGACTTAAATATTTAGTATTTCCTTGCCCTGTTATAGAGGCAAAGCGCGGCGCGATTTCGCAATGCCTTAGGTATTAGACGCAACGTGTTGAACGTAAGTGTCTTAAGAGGGAACGTAGTGCTACACTAGATACCCTGGATCCCTTTGCCAACCCTACCTGTGTATGAAGGTGAAGCTAAAACAGAGTCAGAGTATTTATCTGACTCTGACTTTTATCTTTAAAAATCCCTCCGCCCCATGCCTAGCATGCTTCCCTCTGCCAACCCTGTTGTGTGCGGGATACAGCGTGAAGCTGATTTTTTTATTTATTTACTAAACTTCATAAAGTCATTCACTTGATGCTTTACCGCATTATAATTTAGTAACGTTTTACGATGTAAGTAGATATTTCACCACGACCAAGTTCGCGGTCGCGGGTAATGGCTGCCTCCATTAAATATTATTTTATCGCGTGAACTTATAACAATTTTCAGAGAGCTTCACAGTCGATGTGTTTAAGGAAAATTGTTTTTGAACACGATTTTCACGTTATTATATATATTATTTGATTTTTTAGTACTTGTTTCTGTGTATGTTGCGTTTTGATATTTTATTGGTATAATACAGGCCGTATTGGCACAAGAGTGTGACTGTAACGTGTAGGGTGTGGGTTCGATCTTGACTCAAGGGAATGAATTATTATTTATTAATATTTTCATTTCTTCGTCTTGCACCAAGGCAAAAGCCCGGCGTTGAGTTCCACCACTTAACACAAAATGCCTCATAAAACTCGGTGGAAAGTGGAGATCGAAGTGTTCTAACATTACGTTCCCTCTGCCTACCCTAATGTGTGCGGGATATAGCGTGAAGCTGATTTATTGGTATAATATTTAAATTCTAAGCGCTACAGGTTGTTCATTTCATTCCCATTTGAGGATATGAAATATTTAATACTTTCATTCCCTCGGTCTGGTAACGAGGCAAACTACGGTGTTGAATTCTGCCATTCAACACAATATGCCATCAGAATTCACTGGAAAGTGGAGAAGGGAAGTGTCTTATTGGAAAATATTTAACATTTGTTTCCCGGGTTCCCTCTGCCAGCCTCCCTGTGCTGGATACAACGTGAAGTTATATATGGTAAGTAAGTAAGTTATGCATAAAACTTAACATTATATTATAAGAATACAGTATGATATTGCTCATAAATTATTTTCATACATTGCTTGCAGTATCTTCACTCGAAGAGATTGTTAACATCCGGTTTCAGTATCTCATTTTGTTTTATAGTATATTCATACTGTAGCAATATTTTGTTTTATTAGTTCTAGTTTCTCGCAGAAAGAATGTTTTGTTTTATTTATTACATAAAAATTACAGTATAGGAGTAGTTGAAAGTAAAAATATAGAGAATTTTCAGAACTGTGCCTTTGAAATATCCGGAAAGAAATCAAAAGAAATGGATATGGAGTTGTGTGTTTAAAATTGCCTTTTTCAAATAATATTAAACTTAATTGCCCATAAGTTTTTAGTTTGATGCTGTGGCCCGCATATAAAAGACGGAACCAGGAAACCTAATTTTAAGACATTCCCAGTACGACATTTCTATTATATTTTCCGCCGAATTATGGAGAAAGTGGTCAGCGGAGTGTCTTAACACTAACCTCTATTTTGGCTGACGTGCTACATGCGGGATAAAGCGTGAAAAAAAGTACTTGTTGCTATTTATTCATGATTGTCTTTCATTTATAGTACGAACGTACGAATGTGTTGATTTATTATTTAACTTGATTCAATCAACTAAGCCCATTGTAACGTAAGCGAGCTATTCCGTGATACAACACTATTAAGGGATAAAATACAACACAGTACGTTACTACACGCACAAACCGTTGTATTTTTTTGTTTATTTTTATTTTACACATTTCCATTTTTTTAGTTTTTCTTTTTATTTCAATTCTGATAAATTTGTTTGAGCAGAATTTGTTAAAGCATGACTGCTTTTTTTTATGTAAAAGACAAGGCAAACGAGCGTTCGAGTCACCTGATGGTTAGTGATCACCGCCGCCCACGACTCCGTGCAACACCAGAGGAGCTACAGGTGCGTTGCCTGACTATAAGATGGGTTGGGCGCCGGAGCCCGGCATTACCTGATGCGAAACGCAGTTGCATAAAGCCACTACTTAACGCCGGTTTTAAACGCCGGGGGTGGTAATGATCCGGTGGAGTCTGCCCATGCGTGTTGCCATTACTGGCGATGTGACTCTACCACACGTACTTTAGTCGCCTCTTACGACACCATCAGTACCAGGATGATCCTATTCTAGGCCGGGATCACACGGCAAGAAACCTTAAAAACAAACAACCTTATAAAGTTCTAAAGTCTTTCTCTACTTAATTTCGAAAGTAAAAAAAAACTAAAATAAAAAGTTTTATTTAAGGTAAGTTAAAAAGAGGTTATTACTAATAAAAAATAGAAATAAAACTTTTAAACTTGCAGGAATTTTACACAGTTCTCTAACTTTTAACAGCTTTTCCAGTTTTTTTGGACATACCTCCGTCTCTATGCTACTAAAGACACATAAAAAGAAAAATTTATTTCAAAATGGCGTATCCGTGAAAGCTTCCTTTTACAAGATAAAAATGGACGAGCCAATTCAATCTAATTAAATAGAAATTCTTTTAGTTATTCCTTTTACTTCACTATACTTCTAATACTTTAATATAAAAAAAGTGCTAGTTGCTATATCATAAAAGTTCTGTAGAAGCTTCTAAGTAAATAAATGGTTTGAATGTTAATAGATAGGATGGATGTAAATTTTATTTTGTGGAATATTTATTTTGAAATGATGGACTCTTTTCTTGGCTTAGCTGTGAAATTGTGAACTGAATGATGCATTGCTAGGTTTACTCCTCAAATGCAAAAATATATGAAGAAAGATAGAAAATAAAAACAATAAAAAAATAAAAATATTTTTAGGGTACAAACGACTCGCTCTTGACCAGCTTTTTTAAGTTCAGTGCAGTGTTGTGTAGTGTTTCAGATATACATTAATTAGAATTGTACATTTAATCTGGGCTTGGGCCAAGTCAACTTTGATTCGTTGGTTAATATTGACAGTGTGACCTCGAACTAGTTTCGATAATTTTTCCGTATGACACAATACCATAGAATATTTTTATTTAATGTGTTTATTTTAATTAATAAATCTTAATTTTAAAAATAAAAAAGAAACTTAAGACTCAGCACAAGGAAAACACAAATATAGATAAAGATAATGTTGCTTTAGCACCATTGACATCAAACTTGCTAAATGCATTGCCGTCTGAAAATTTTAAAAAAAATATGATGATGGGGATGAGGCCAGTCGTAGCAGAGGGGCACAAAGTGTGACTGTAAGATCAACTGATTGTAGGTTCGATCTCCACTCGAAATTAACACTCGATATAAAATTAAATTTATTTACATTTATATATTCATTCCATTGCTCTGGTGTGGGGATAAAACGCGGCGTTGAGCTCCGCCACTCAACATGCAATGCCTTCAGAGCTAGGCGGAGCTGTCTTAACACTAGGTTCCCTGTGCCTACCTTCCTGTGTAAGAGATACAGCGTAGAGCTGATTTAATTTTAAATATGGTAATGTTGTTTCTACAATAAAATAGTAACATCAGTAAAATTAGTATACAAGAGTCTGGGTTCTTTGATTTGGGCTTGTTTTTGGGGAGGATTAATTAAGGAAGGCGAATAGATAATTAATACTCAAGTTCTTACAATTTTTTTGTTTGTTTAAATTATTTTGGTTTGTTTTCTTTTTAATTTTCTTAAAAAAAATCTATTAAATGTGTTTTAAAATATTTTTTATGCTGATTAAAAATTTATAATATAGAAATATCTAACGCTCTACACTGATTCCTCATTTCTTTGTAATATAAGATAAAACTGCGGAATGAAGAAATGATAATATAAATGTAAATAAATATTTCACTTCCTCGAGTGGGGATCGAACCCACAACCAGTCGATTTTACAGTCACACTTTGTGCCTCTGCCCCTCGTCGACCTCTAGTTTAGATTAAGTTAATTAATTTTCAATATACGATATTATGCAGCTTACGTGCAAACATAATTGAATGTTTCAAACGATTCGCAGCGTTTCATTAATTGGCACTCGAACCATCTATTATTTGCACTAAACGTGCATTCACAAGGGTATTATTTAAGCCTATTAGTCTATAATAGTTTGTTGGTTTGTTTTTAATTTGAAACATTTAATATAATATACAAACTGTTGCAAAAAAAATTATTTTTAAGACTGACATTGTTTTTAGGGTTCCGTTCTTGAAAAGGAAAAATGGACTTCTTATAGGAACGCTTTGTTATATGTCTGTCAAGAGCATTTATCTCGAAACCACTTTATGTATCAATCTGAAATTAATATCAAAATAATAAGTCAAACTTATAAGTCAACTCAATCAAAAGATATAATCATCTGTATATCATTTGTGCTGCATTTTGTATGAAATTCGCTGCATAATCAAAACCTATAGTACTTTTCGTGGCCCTACAATCATGAAATTTGAACTTATAATACGAAATGTAAACTTATAATACGAATAAATTAAAAGAGAAGTGAAAATTTATAGGTATTTTATAGAAAAAGTCATTATAAACTTGTATTAGTGAACTACAAACTTAGTACAAAATGAGTATTTGTAGTTCATTTAGTATAAAATGAGTACAATTTTGTAAATACTACGGGTATTTACGTTTTACTATAATTTTATTAGCCGCGTAATCAAAAATTATTTAGAGTATTTCCCGTAGGAAACACACACTTTCCTACAATCAGGAAATTTGGTAAGATGTGGGAAGTTGCAGTTCCTACATAATATAAAGAAAATATATGCGAAAAACGGAAATTTACATTTATATTTCAGATAAATAAAAAACAAACATATAAACTGTAATAAATTTAGTACAAAATTAATACGTATGCTTATAAAAAAAATTATTCAACTTCTATAAAAAAAATAATTAATACGGAATATAAATTGGTACGGAACCAGTGCTGAGCGATTGCGATCGAAGCCTTATATTATACCTATTATTATAAAAATGACTCTAATACTGTTGGAAAATGACTAAGACTGAATGTCTTAACACTAGGATCTGTCCATGTGTGGTACAAACCGTGAAGCTGGACAACTATAAAATGAGCTCGTCTCCCTATGCTTCTAAGAATTTTTTATTAAAAATATTCCTATAGAGAAGTTACTGTGAAAAATCAATCTCTCCAAAACAAAAACCCTGAAAATTACCAAAAACATTTATACAACAAAAAGTGTTTCCCTAACAAAAAAAACCGTTAAAAGAATCAGCAAAATCGTAACGATAAACAGAAAGAGAACGTCCTTAGAGATATTTATCGATAAAATATTCGTTCACAAAGCAGCGAGGGGCCGGGCGGTCGTAAACTAGCAGGAATGCCTTTCGTTTACACGACTTGCCAGTTTTACGTAATGAGACTGTAAAAACTGTAAAAAGGGGTACAGTTGATTTTAAATGTGGAATTTCTCGTCTTAAATAGGTATATTAATTTTTTTTATATTTCGCTTCGATGTCTGAAAATTAATGTCTTCTTTTGCTAGGGGTAGAGTTTTTGTAATGGCATTCTCGTTTGCTGAGTGTGCTACGAAACCGTTTTTAATCTATAATAAAATGGCAGCAAAGAAAAAAGATAATTGTATTCGACGTGGCGTTGAATTAATATAGTTGGAGTTAAATAATTCTTTATACTGTTTGGTGGAGGACATAGTGTCTTAACATTAAGTTATCTCTGTTTACCCTGCTATGCGGGAAAAAGCGTGAAGGTGTATTTTTTTGCTTAGGTTGAATTCATATAAGTGTTTTACATTATATTAGTACTTGAAGTATAAATTTGAGGCTATTATAGCGCAGTGGCATAAGCGTGTGAAGCGTGACAGTTGTGGGTTCGATTCCCATTCAAGGCAATTAATTATTATTTATCTATATTATTATTTATCTTTCGTTCTGGTTACAAGGCAAAAATTGCGGCGTTAAGCTCTACTACTCATCAAGCAACGTGGAACGGAGTGTCTTTACACAACGGAGTGTGTTTCCTCTGCCAACCATGCTATATGCGGGATACAGGAAGAAATCAAGCTTCTAAGTCAACACAATCAAAAGACACAAGCATATATCGCCTTTTTTTCCATTTTAAATAAAGAATTATTATTGAATATTTAAAAGATTTTAATATAAAAGTCAAGCTTAACCCATTACAAATAAAAAAAAACACAATTTCAAGAAAAAAAACTGAAAACATACTGTAAAACAGTTGAAAATTTTCAACGCATACCAACATTTAAGTAACCAAATCTCCAAAATGTATGTTGTTTCGTCTTAGAACGCTACAAAATATATAGGGTTTAACTATCACGAGGTCGGTGGGGGCGTTTGCTGGAATATAAATGGTTGACCTCTCGATCATAAATTTTGTATAATTGGTAGGGTCGCTAGCACATTGAGGACGCTTATGGTTTCATTAAGATCAAATTATTTTCCGTACAATTGATTACTGTTGGTTGACTATTTATGAGAAATATTTAATATTTTTATTTCTTCACTGTGATGTTGACGCAAAGCGTGGAGTTGAGTTACGCCACTCAACACGCAATGCCTCCAGAATTAGGCAGAAAATGGCAATCTTAACAGTAGGTTCCCTCCGCCTACCCTGCTGCATGCGGATACAGTATGAATCTGTAAAAAAAAAGATTTTCCGTGCAATTGATTACTGTTGGTTGACTATTTATGAGTGTTTGAGCTGAGAGTGTAGATAAATAAAAATATAATGAATAATAAAAAGACTTTACTCGAGGAAAGGAAATATTTAATATTTTTATTTCTTCGTTCTGGTGTTGACGCAAAGCGTGGCGTTTAGTTACGCCACTCAACACGCAATGCCTCCAGAATTAGGCGGAAAATGGCAATCTTAACAGTAGGTTCCCTCTGCCTACCCTGCTGCATGCGGATACAGTATGAATCTGTAAAAAAAAAAGATTTTCCGTGCAATTGATTACTGTTGGTTGACTATTTATGAGTGTTTGAGCTGAGAGCGTAGATAAATAAAAATATTATGAATAATACAAATATTTTGGACACCTGATGTGCGCAGAGGCACAAGTGTGTGACTGTAAACGCGACTGGTTGTGGGTTTGATCGCCACTCGAGGAAAAGAAGTATTTAATATTTTTATTTCTTCGTTCTGGTGTTGACGCAAATCGTAGCGTTGAGTTGCGCCACTCAATACGCAATGACTCCAGAATTAGGCGGAAAATGGCAAACGGAGTATCTTAACAATAGGTTCCCTCTGCTTATTCTGCGGCATGCTTGATACCGTATGAAGCTGAAAAAAAAAAGATTTTATACTCCTTACTTTACTTTTTATGAACACTATATTGAAAGAGTTCTATAAAAAGCGACATCCAGAGAGCCTCTGGCGATTTTTTTACCCTTGTTGGCTCGGTATAACTGAATTCTACATATTTTTTTCAACTTCACGTATCTTTCACGTTTTACAAAATAAATTATAATTATTAACAAAAATACCGACTTCTTTATTTCAACTGGATCCCATAATCAGAACCTAACCAAACTTTCATCAAACTATCCTTGAAGAGTATCCTTCAAAGTTATATCAAAGAATATCGAAAGAGTGAAAAAAAAAATGATAAAGGCACCAAACCGCAGGGAGGCAATTGTGCAGCAAATAACCGATAATATCGTCGTAGGAAATCATAAGCACCTGTATGAGCTCGTCGCGACCCTCCCAATTACTAAGCCCTGCGAGGTACTTCGAACATTGTGAAATATTACATGGAAGGGATAGAATATATATTTCATATATATATATATATATATATATATATATATATATATATATATATATATATATATATATATATATATATATATATATATATTTTTAACGCTAAATTATGACTTCTGGCCGGTCGTGGCGCAGCGGCACGAGGTGTGACTGTAAAACCGACTGGTTGTGGGTTCGATCCCCACTCGAGGAGATGAAATATTTACTTAAATTTATATTTCCATTTCTTCGCTCTGGTGTCGAGGTTAAGCGCGGCGTTGAGTTCTGCCACTCAACACGCAATGCCTCCAGAATTCGGCAGAAAGTGGGGAACGGATTGTCTTAACACTAAGTTCGGCGCCACGACTAGCCTCTAATAACCTAAAATATAAATTAATAAAATTTAGATTTATTATTCTCTATGAATTCATATAAATCTCTTCCAGACCAAAAAAACCTGTGTATCAGTGTTAAAAGCTCACAGGCACAAATTAAGGGTAATGTTGTATACGGCTTTATTTATTCACCTTCATTTAGGGCCAGGACATAACGGCTTGGACTTTAAAAGGTCCACAACTACTTAGTGGACGGCACTGTGTAAATATTTGAAGATCTCCTCCAGGATCGAAGTGGTATTTACTTGGAAATATATCCTTTGTTATCAAATGTATGGTCAACACACCAATTTTGAAACAATATTTGTCTACAAATAATACCCTAATATAAATTATATGGTGCTACTATGCTTAGGGTTTGTTATTTATAATTTAAGAATGTTAATTGCTGTAAACTTTTCTTGCGAATTTGTAATTCGAATTTGAAATTTATCTCTTTTATTTCAGCGTCATGTTGTATGTTGTAGCGGCGTTGAGTTCTGCCATTCAACACGCAATGCCTCCAGAATTCAGTAGAAAGTGGGGAACGGAGTGTCTTAACACTGGGTTCCCTCTGCTGTGTGCTGTGCGCGGGATACAGCGTGAAGCTGATTTATTTATGTTGTATCCCATATGTAGCAGGGTACTAAGACTCTAAAGCCACGGTTTGCCTCGTTACAAGAGCAAGGACGTCATAATATTAAATATTTCATTTCCACAAGTGGCAATCGACTGAAACTGTATGCTCCTGAGCCGCAATTGGCCTCAATTTTTCTTTTTCAAAAACATTTAACTAATATATTTTGTCACAATCTAACCGAAGATATGATATTAGTAATTAATACTTTTTTTTTGGCTAGTAGGCGGAAGGAACCTGGGAACCTAGTCTTAAGGCACAAATCTTTCGTTCATTACACGTTAAGTGGAGTAATTCAACGTCACCCTTTGCCTCGTTTCCAGGGCGAGAAAATGAGAATATTAAATATTTAATTTCCTCGACTGGGAATCGAACCCACAACATATTATCGTGTTATTAATACTTAAAATATAATCGCTGCGCTTAGACAACATAAAAAAACGACTTACCTTAAGAAACTAACGCGTAAAAAAATACAATAATAATCCTGAAATAATACATATTGTGAAGTGTGTGTAAGGTAGAAATAAAAAGACTTATAAGAAAGGTGCAGGCAATATATATATTTAAATATAAAGTAGCTTATTCCATATGAGCGCGAAAACAAAAGGGCTTATCAATACACTTATAGAATATCGAACCTCAAAAGGCATACTAAAATCAAACTGCTAAATTATTCTTGTGGCATAAACATAAACATTTATTCGACGTATCAGCTTAGACGATCCGGGTAGGATTACAGGTATGTCTGAACTTGGGGCGTCAAGTAGCGGTTTGCGGGCCGCTACTTGATTGCTGCATTTTATTTTTAACTAGCGACCCGCTCGCGGCTTCGCCCGCTTAAACCACAAAATTATTTAATTAACACACTGAATTATGTTCGTGTTTTGATATACCTATAATGTATGTTTGCAACGCAATGAAGATTTTTAATGAGAAATTTATTAAAACTTTAGGTCGCATTTTCGTACCTCCCATGAGAATCTTCACTTGAATTTTTGAAATAAAAACACAACTTATCGATACTTACAATAAAATC